>CM028884.1:24241004-24258504 GCA_016801885.1 Toxotes chatareus | reverse complement strand
AATAATAGTTTGTATAATAGTTTCTGTTTATAATTTATTCATCCAAATGAGAGGAACACACGGTGCAAATGCTTTTGCTATAACTCTGTAATAAACACATCTCCTGTAGATCGTAGCAGTATTTTTGTAAACGTCGTTGTGATGATGTTCTGTGTGTGTTTCAGTCTGATGATGTGCATCACTGTCAGCATGACCTCTGACCTCTAACTCTGTGCTGTTTATGTTGACCTTTAACCCTGTGTGAGTGTTTGCTTTCTGTCACTGCTGCTGAGTGAAGCTCAGAACTAATAAACAGCTGGAGATGAAAGAATCCTTGAACTCAGTTCAGTGTGAATGTTCAGCAGCTGAACTCACTCACCTCAGAGCGGCTCCACAGAGCTCAGGTCTGCACGCTGTGCTTCATCATGTCAAGCTGACTGCATTTTATAAAGATGACAGAATTTAATAATAATAAAATAATTAGCTTTAATGTTACTGTACTGTTACTTCCTGCAGTTTGTTCTACTGAAGCATCGGAGATTGTTTGCATCATCACTGCTTCATTTACCTTAACTTACCTGTACGTTCACTCAGGTCCTGAAAAATCTTTTATATAATTATCATCAAACCACTGAAGGTTTTTCACTGGTAGTTGAGCTGTTTAACTTGATGAACTCCTGATGTGGAGTGTGACAGGTTTCGTCCAGACTGATGATCTCAGTGCCACTCAGTGTCTCCACCACGTGATCCTGATCCATAAAAGCCAGACTGACTGCAGTGGCTCAGAGCTGCTGAGAGGTGGAGGGGTTTTCAGCTTAGTAGCAAAAACAGATGAGTGAGGAGGAAGAGGTGGAGAGGAGAAAAGGAGGAGGACTAAAGGAGACAAACTGAGATCAGAAGAAGAGAGAGAAGACGTGAATGTGATGGACAGAGACAGATTAAACCCTCTGTCTCTTTTCAACTGTGTGTTTGGTTTTCCAGCGTTCAGGGATCAAACAGCTGGACAGGGAAGCGTTCAGAGACCACTGTCAGTATCCTGGACATAGAAAGACAACCATCATCATCACCAACAGGTTCAGACCCTCGCACACCTCCAGGCTGAATCACTCAGTAACTATGTTGTTGTATTTGTTATTGTTGTCTCATCATTTATTGTGTCTTTGTTACGTAGGAGGGTCATGTGTGTGAAAGAGATCGACTTCGTAGGTCATTTTAACAAAGAGTGGGAGTGTTTGTTTGAAAACTTCTATCATCCTCCGGCCGTGACTGGATCTGAGCTGAAGATCTACTGCAAGGTACCTGAAACTAACCTGTAACTGACCGGAAACTAACCTGAAGCTAACCTGTAACTAACCGGACGCTAACCTGAAGCTAACCTGTAACTGACCAGAAACTAACCCGGAAACTAACCTGAAGCTAACCTGTAACTGACCAGAAACTGACCTGGAAACTAACCTGAAGCTACCTGGAAACTAACCTGTAACTGACCAGAAACTAACCCGGAAACTAACCTGAAGCTAACCTGTAACTGACCAGAAACTGACCTGGAAACTAACCGGAAGCTAACCTGTAACTAACTGGAAACTAACCGGAAACTAACCCAGAAACTAACCGGAAGCTAACCAGAAACTAACCGAAAGCTAACCTGTAACTAACCGGAAGCTAACCTGAAACTAACCTGTAACTAACCGGAAGCTAACCGGAAGCTAACCTGTAACTAACTGGAAACTAACCAGAAACTAACCGGAAGCTAACCTGAAACTAACCTGTAACTGACCTGTAACTGACCGGAAACTAACCCGGAAACTAACCTGAAGCTAACCTGTAACTAACCGGACGCTAACCTGAAGCTAACCTGTAACTGACCAGAAACTAACCCGGAAACTAACCTGAAACTAACCTGTAACTGACCAGAAACTAACCCGGAAACTAACCTGAAGCTAACCTGTAACTGACCAGAAACTGACCTGGAAACTAACCGGAAGCTAACCTGTAACTAACTGGAAACTAACCGGAAACTAACCCAGAAACTAACCGGAAGCTAACCAGAAACTAACCGGAAGCTAACCTGTAACTAACTGGAAACTAACCAGAAACTAACCGGAAGCTAACCTGAAACTAACCTGTAACTAACCGGAAGCTAACCTGAAACTAACCTGAAACTAACCTGTAACTAACCTGTAACTAACCGGAAGCTAACCCGAAATGAACCTGACTGAGACAGAAATGAAGCTGAGACTTGTGTGTCAGTTGTGAACAGGTTTGGGTTTCTTGCTCACACTGACAGGACATGATCATTCTTCTGTGTGTGTGTGTGTGCGTCTGATGTCGTGTGTGTCAGGGGCAGCAGAAGTTGAAGCTGGCAAAGAGAGACGAGGACTCAGTGAGGACAGTTCAGCTCGGAGACGCAAACACGGCTCAGGTACTGTGTGTGTGTCAGTCACTGTGTGTGTGTTTCTTTGCGTGGCCCCTCCCTCACCAGGTTGCCATGGTTATCCACAGGTATTGCAGGCGGCCATTTCAGACGCTCAGGCGGCGCAGCAGCAGCACCGCATGGCGAGACAGAAGTCACAGCGCTTCTTGAAACTGGACAACAAACAGTGATGTCATTTCCTGTCAGCCGGTGTGGTGACAGGAAACTGACCTTCCTCTGACACACCTGCTCAGGTGGAACCGTCCAATCAGAGCTCTCTCATCAGATGCTCTGTCAATCAGTAAAGTTTTACTGAACCTCTTCAATAAAACTTTATTGTCCATGTGTAGTCAGACATTAGGCTGGTTGTGGACAGGACAGGAAGCTGTGATGAAGGAATCATGGGATTGGAGTTTTTATTTTCATCACTTTTAAAGAAGCTGCAGATCATTTATATCAGAACATTTTTATTTCAGTAATCACAGTTACGTCATGTGATCGTCACATGTTGAGTTTTTTTTTTTTTTTTTTTAATTCGATTTTTTTGACAGTTGGGGGGTGGTGGGTATTTTGGCCCCTGCAGTTTGTCTGCAGGCTGCAGTCACATGTTTAAGATGAAGCTATGAAAATGACACGTTGCACCAAAAGATTTACTAATAATTCTAAAAATAAATAATAACACAAACTGCGTGAAGTGTGTTTGATCTGTAACCTGACACATCACCAGCCGTCTCCACAAAACACAGGACACACACACTGATTGATTATCAGTCACTGGACTCAATCAGCTGATCAATCTGAACAAATGTTGCTCAGTTTCTCCACGACCTTTAAATTCAGCTCGTCCGCTGACACACTCTGAGCTGAGTCAGGAAATGTTCGTCCCCACCAGATCCGTCCCCACAGATCTGTCTCCACCAGATCCCCCAGACCTGTCCCAATAGATCCGTCTCCACAGATCTGCGAACATAATGAAATTTTGCAGACTCCCGGCTTTAAGGCACACATATAAATAGAAATGTGTTTTGGGCATAAAAGTTTAAATGTGACTTTGTTCATGCCCCTACCCCACCCTGAGCCCCTTAACTGCCCCCTACCCCACCTTACCTCCCCTAGCCGCCCCTACCCCACCCTAACTGCTCTGACCCCCACCCCAGCCAAAGCCTGCTTCCTCTGTTGTGGCCCTGGAGCTGAGTCCTGGTTATTCCAGTTTATGATCCAGAGTCCAGAACCTGTACCAAGACCCAGCAGGATCTGTGAACTGGTTCAGTCTGCCCTGAGGTTTTTGTGTCTTGCTTCAGACCAGCAGGAGGCAGCAAACTCCACGCAGACTCTGGATCTGTTTCAGAGAAACACTGAAGGTTTGCTCCTGTTCAAGACCCAGTGCTGTTCTGTAGGTTTTACTGGTGCCCCCCACCATGCACGCACGCATGCACACACACACACAGTATAACAGTATAATAAGAAACAGCAGATAATAAGAAATAGAAGCAGGAGGTTAAAGTGTGTAACAGCTGTTTACAACACACACAAACACGCTCTGTGAGGTCGTCGCTCTGCTGAATGTTGTCATGACAACAATAAAAACAGGATGAAGGTGAAGAAGATGGTTTCCAGATGTTGGATGTTTCTGCTGACTCGTATTTTGAAAACAGGAACAGGTCGGGCAGTCCTGATTGGTCCGTTTTCAGGCTGACGTGTGATCTGATTGGATGTTGTGTCTGAGAGTTACTGATCTGGAGTCTGTTCAGTCAGGTCTGACTGAGAGGGCTCCCAGTGCACCATGGGTAGTTTTACCTCAGTAATCTGACCTCAGATCTGCTGCTGTGGGCATTGAAATATCTGGTAATAAGAGGTTCAGCAGAGAGAGAAACAGACCTGAGGTCAGCTTTGATCCACAGGACGAACTGAAGGAACGAGTGAGGCTGACTCTGACTCTGCCTCTGACTTTGACTCTGCCTCTGCCTCTGGCTCTGATTCTGCCTCTGCCTCTGCCTTTGACTCTGCCTCTGACTCTGCCTCTGACTCTGCCTCTGGCTCTGACTCTGACTCTGCCTCTGCCTTTGACTCTGCCTCTGACTCTGACTCTGGCTCTGACTCTGCCTCTGCCTTTGACTCTGCCTCTGGCTCTGGCTCTGCCTCTGACTCTGGCTCTGCCTCTGACTCTGACTCTGACTCTGACTCTGCCTCTGCCTCTGGCTCTGACTCTGCCTCTGACTCTGACTCTGACTCTGCCTCTGGCTCTGGCTCTGACTCTGACTCTGACTCTGCCTCTGGCTCTGACTCTGACTCTGCCTCTGCCTCTGACTCTGACTCTGCCTCTGCCTCTGCCTCTGACTCTGACTCTGCCTCTGCCTCTGGCTCTGACTCTGCCTCTGGCTCTGCCTCTGACTCTGCCTCTGCCTCTGGCTCTGACTCTGACTCTGACTCTGCCTCTGCCTCTGCCTCTGCCTCTGCCTCTGCCTCTGCCTCTGCCTCTGACTCTGGCTCTGCCTCTGCCTCTGACTCTGACTCTGCCTCTGCCTCTGACTCTGGCTCTGACTCTGACTCTGGCTCTGACTCTGCCTCTGACTCTGCCTCTGCCTCTGGCTCTGGCTCTGCCTCTGACTCTGGCTCTGGCTCTGGCTCTGCCTCTGGCTCTGACTCTGCCTCTGCCTCTGACTCTGCCTCTGACTCTGGCTCTGACTCTGACTCTGACTCTGCCTCTGGCTCTGGCTCTGCCTCTGCCTCTGCCTCTGGCTCTGGCTCTGGCTCTGGCTCTGGCTCTGGCTCTGGCTCTGGCTCTGGCTCTGGCTCTGCCTCTGCCTCTGCCTCTGCCTCTGGCTCTGGCTCTGGCTCTGGCTCTGACTCTGCCTCTGACTCTGCCTCTGGCTCTGGCTCTGACTCTGGCTCTGGCTCTGACTCTGCCTCTGACTCTGCCTCTGCCTCTGCCTCTGGCTCTGGCTCTGCCTCTGCCTCTGACTCTGGCTCTGACTCTGACTCTGCCTCTGGCTCTGGCTCTGGCTCTGACTCTGCCTCTGACTCTGGCTCTGGCTCTGACTCTGCCTCTGGCTCTGGCTCTGGCTCTGACTCTGCCTCTGCCTCTGACTCTGGCTCTGGCTCTGGCTCTGGCTCTGGCTCTGGCTCTGACTCTGCCTCTGACTCTGCCTCTGCCTCTGCCTCTGGCTCTGGCTCTGACTCTGCCTCTGGCTCTGACTCTGCCTCTGGCTCTGGCTCTGGCTCTGGCTCTGGCTCTGACTCTGCCTCTGCCTCTGCCTCTGCCTCTGGCTCTGGCTCTGGCTCTGACTCTGCCTCTGCCTCTGACTCTGCCTCTGGCTCTGGCTCTGGCTCTGGCTCTGCCTCTGGCTCTGGCTCTGGCTCTGCTCTGCCTCTGACTCTGGCTCTGGCTCTGGCTCTGCCTCTGACTCTGACTCTGCCTCTGGCTCTGGCTCTGACTCTGGCTCTGACTCTGCCTCTGCCTCTGGCTCTGGCTCTGACTCTGACTCTGACTCTGACTCTGACTCTGACTCTGACTCTGGCTCTGACTCTGCCTCTGCCTCTGCCTCTGGCTCTGGCTCTGACTCTGCCTCTGACTCTGGCTCTGGCTCTGGCTCTGACTCTGACTCTGACTCTGCCTCTGGCTCTGGCTCTGCCTCTGACTCTGACTCTGGCTCTGGCTCTGGCTCTGACTCTGGCTCTGCCTCTCTGGCTCTGGCTCTGCTCTGACTCTGACTCTGACTCTGGCTCTGGCTCTGGCTCTGACTCTGACTCTGGCTCTGGCTCTGGCTCTGACTCTGGCTCTGGCTCTGGCTCTGGCTCTGCCTCTGCCTCTGACTCTGACTCTGGCTCTGGCTCTGGCTCTGCCTCTGACTCTGACTCTGGCTCTGGCTCTGGCTCTGCCTCTGACTCTGACTCTGGCTCTGGCTCTGGCTCTGCCTCTGGCTCTGGCTCTGACTCTGCCTCTGACTCTGGCTCTGGCTCTGGCTCTGCCTCTGACTCTGACTCTGCCTCTGGCTCTGGCTCTGACTCTGGCTCTGACTCTGCCTCTGCCTCTGGCTCTGGCTCTGACTCTGCCTCTGACTCTGACTCTGACTCTGACTCTGGCTCTGACTCTGCCTCTGCCTCTGCCTCTGCCTCTGGCTCTGACTCTGCCTCTGACTCTGGCTCTGGCTCTGGCTCTGACTCTGACTCTGACTCTGACTCTGCCTCTGGCTCTGGCTCTGCCTCTGACTCTGACTCTGGCTCTGGCTCTGGCTCTGACTCTGGCTCTGGCTCTGGCTCTGGCTCTGCCTCTGCCTCTGCCTCTGACTCTGGCTCTGGCTCTGGCTCTGGCTCTGCCTCTGACTCTGACTCTGGCTCTGGCTCTGACTCTGACTCTGACTCTGAGCTGATCCAGCTGCAGCACAGTCCAATGGATTCAGTTTGAACTGAACAAACCTGCTGACTCGTGTTTTCTGTGTTTCTCTCAGAACAGATGCTTCCTGTCTGCCTTGTTGTCATGGCAACAGTCAGCTGGTATCTTCCTGTTGACCTTTGACCCTGACACTCTTTCTGAGTCAAGTTCAGTTTATTTCACATCAGCTGGTACTGGCTGTTTACAGTTTACTGACTGTCAGACTGAAACCAGCAGAAAGGGTTAAATACACGTCTCCTTTCTAATTCATAAACTTGACTTAGGAACGTCTGATAAAGTGCTGCTCATCCTGTCTCCACGGAAACACCCTCTGATTTATGGTATCCGTGACAACAGACTGACGACTTCCTGTTCCTGCACAGCTGAGATACAGCTGACCCCTGACCCTAACATGTTTATATCCAACAGGTGAAAATATGAGCACACGAAGAAAGAGTCCGTTTGTTAAACCCAGACAGAAGAAGAAGGACAGAACAGAGGAGGACAGGAGAGGACACAGAGAGAGACTGGACCTGCAGACAGGTGTTAATGGGTCTGGAGGCCTGTGGAGGTGATGCAGGTGTGTCAGGTTGAGAGCAGCACACAGGCCGGACGGTGTCTGAGGGTTATTCCAGGGCGTGGTCACCTGTCCTGGCAGAATGGTTCTGATGAGATTCTGGTTACAGGAGATGGACCTTGTTGACCCTGCTCGTCTGTCTCAGAGGAGACGGGCGTTCCTCCACCACATCCTCACAGTCGGAGCGACGCTGGCCGTCCTTGTAATGTCGGCGCTGATGTGTTTACGACTTGACACGCTGGCTCCTCCTCTTTAACACGGATTCCTGCTGATCCTTTCACTGTCTCGTCTCCTGCAGCGACACAGATGTTCACTGAGATATAAACCTGCTCTGCCTGCGTCCCCACTCCATCAGAGACAGTCGGCATGGATGCTCAGGTTCTTACAACTCTCTGATTTTTCTTAGCAAGTTTCTCACAAAACACAACTTCACACTTTTCACTTCTGCTTGTTACTTTAGTTTATCAGCTAAATGTATTAAATCAGAAGTCAACAGAGGAGTTAGTCATGAAAACCTGATAAAAAACCCACCACTTCCAAAGTAAAGGACAGAGTTAAGTGTTAGATCTGTCGTCCAGATCTGTTTCAGTAAATGATTTAATTTCACATTATCAGTTTGACTCCTTCTGTCCTGGCTTTGTCCAGGGTTCTGTTATGATTTGGTGCTGTATATTATTATATTATATTTTATTATTATTATTATTATTAGCACTCATGCGGTTAATGTCCACTGTGATGCTGCTGATCCTCAGCTGGATGTGTCTGTAAACGCTTAGGACTCTTCTCAGATCATCCCATCAGATCAGACGTGTGCTGGGCTGTGAAAAGCTGCGTGTTTCTGTCAGACGACATGTCAGACTGGATCAGTCACATGACTGATACCCGGTCACATGCTCGTACTAAAAGTCTTCAGATGGTTCAGGAAGCAGCAGCTAGAAGTTCAACAGAGTCCAGAAAATATGGCACGACACCAACGTCACCTGAAGGTTCCCTAAAGGTTCCTTGACGGTTCTGTGTTTGTTCTTGTTGTTGAGCTGAAGGAACTCACGCAGGCTGAAGATAAACCCTTTGACCTTCTCAGACTCTTTCACCTGTTTTCAGAAAATGTAGGACGACAGACAGCGAGGCGTTCACTGACCTCCTGAGCTCTTCGCGTGTTTACCTCAGCGCTGTGTTCACTGTAATCAGATGTCTGTGATGAAGAGCTTCCTGTTTACTTTAACCTGGAGCAGTTTGTCTGACTCACATTTTCCTTCAGCAGTTTGGACTCCAGGAGTTTGAAGGGACAGATTATTGTGGTGTCAGTGAAGGTAACACGGTCAATACCTGGACAGAGATCAGTTTGTTTCTCCGACTGTTGTTGTTGTTGTTGTCTGATTTCAGATCCAGTTTATTTGCAGACGACGTCTTCGGGACGATCCGGTTCCCGTCACACCTCTCAGCTCATTCACTCAATGAATCATACTTTATAGGTGAGCTGCTCCACCTCAGGTTCACCTCCACCTGTTGCTGTTACAGTCTGACAGATTTCCTTTTTCTCAAATTAGTATTTGGGTGATGGAGTGATGGATGGAGTGATGATGGAGTGATGGAGTGATGGAGTGATGATGGAGTGATGGAGTGATGATGGAGTGATGGATGGAGTGATGATGGAGTGATGGAGTGATGGAGTGATGATGGAGTGATGATGGAGTGATGGAGTGATGATGGAGTGATGATGGAGTGATGATGGAGTGATGGAGTGATGATGGAGTGATGATGGAGTGATGGAGTGATGATGGAGTGATGATGGAGTGATGGAGTGAGTGATGGAGTGATGATGGAGTGATGATGGAGTGATGGAGTGATGGAGTGATGGAGTGATGGATGGAGTGATGATGGAGTGATGATGGAGTGATGGATGGAGTGATGATGGAGTGATGATGGAGTGATGGAGTGATGATGGAGTGATGGATGGAGTGATGGAGTGATGATGGAGTGATGGAGTGATGGAGTGGTGATGGAGTGATGGAGTGATGGAGTGATGGAGTGGTGATGGAGTGATGATGGAGTGATGGAGTGATGGATGGAGTGATGGATGGAGTGATGGAGTGATGATGGAGTGATGATGGAGTGATGGAGTGATGGAGTGATGATGGAGTGATGGAGTGATGGAGTGATGATGGAGTGATGGAGTGATGATGGAGTGATGGATGGAGTGATGATGGAGTGATGGAGTGATGGATGGAGTTATGGAGTGATGATGGAGTGATGGAGTGATGATGGAGTGATGGAGTGATGGATGGAGTGATGATGGAGTGATGGAGTGATGGATGGAGTGATGGATGGAGTGATGATGGAGTGATGGAGTGATGGAGTGATGATGGAGTGATGGAGTGATGGATGGAGTGATGATGGAGTGATGGAGTGATGATGGAGTGATGGAGTGATGATGGAGTGATGATGGAGTGATGGAGTGATGATGGAGTGATGGAGTGATGGAGTGATGATGGAGTGATGATGGAGTGATGGAGTGATGATGGAGTGATGGATGGAGTGATGGAGTGATGATGGAGTGATGGAGTGATGATGGAGTGATGATGGAGTGATGGAGTGATGGATGGAGTGATGATGGAGTGATGGAGTGATGATGGAGTGATGGAGTGATGATGGAGTGATGATGGAGTGATGGAGTGATGATGGAGTGATGGAGTGATGATGGAGTACACAGCAGAGGCAGCAGCTGTTTCAGTTGTCTCCAGTCTGGCTGTGATCTCTGTTCACTGGTGATTTAAGCCTTTGAGCAGCAGCTGTGAGTAACAGTGTTTGTTCTCTGCTGGAGGTTTAAAGTCATAAAATCAAATCCAGGTACGGATTCAGGATCAGAGACACACCTGGAAATCATTTTATATAAACACCGAAAAAAAGAAAGAAAGCTCTGAGGACGGAGGCTGTGACCTGTGATCCTTTTCTGATCCTCCATTTGTTCTTTCATCTTTCTGCCTGTAATTTTCCACGTGTGTGTGAGCTGGTAAAAATAAGCTGAGCGCTCTGGCAGGAAGTCATTTCTTAGAACTGCACGGAAGAGAAGAAGCTGTTTGACTGAAGTGAGATGAAGGAAGCGTTTGAGCCGCTGCTGCTGCTGCTGCTCGCCCTCTGACCAGTCACTGACCAGTCACTGACCAGTGATGAATGAGCACATGTCCGTACCTGGGGCAGGTGGGTGTGTTTGAGTTGTTCTGGCTGCCCAGTAAACGCTGCTGGCTCAGAGTCCTGAACCGAATTATAATGTGGTGAAAACACAGTCAGGCTGTGCTGGGGAAAAGGGGGGGGGGGCAGTGTGGGAGTGTGTGTGTGTGTGTGTGTGTGTGTGGAGGGGGGGGGGTAATGACTTCCAGCTGCCTGAGGCCGAGCAGAGGAGGATGTTTGATTTCTACACAGTCAGAAACAGAAAGTATGACCTGCTGAGTCCACGCTGGACGTTTATCTGTCGAACCAGTGGTTCTCTGATCAAACTGCAGCTCAGCTCCACTTTCAGTTCACAGTCTCAGGTGCTACGGCTGCGTGCCGGGACTGGACCACCTGGACCTGGATCACCAGCCCTCACATCCTCCAGCAGTCACTGATACTTAGCAGCAGCGAGATTAGCATGTTAGCATGTTAGCAGACAGCACTGCTCAGTTTATCTGGAACATGACTCAGTGTTTATGAAGCAGTTCATGAATGAATGGGGACGTTTACACTGTGATTCAGCCCAAACTGAGGCGAACCTCAGCACCGTGATCCCACTGCTGTGACCACGTGATGACCCAGGATCACGCCGCGCTCCTGAGGAGGTTCAGCTCCATAGTCTCTCATCACCTGATTAATTAGAAACAGAAGAAAATCTCTCTATCATGAAGATCAGAACCAGAAAATTTGGTTGTTTAGTTGTTTAGTTGTGTGGTTGTGTGGTTGTGTGGTTGTTTAGTTGTGTGGTTGTGTGGTTGTGTGGTTGTGTGGTTGTTTAGTTGTTTAGTTGTGTGGTTGTTTAGCTGTTTAGTTGTGTGGTTGTTTAGTTGTGTGGTTGTGTGGTTGTTTAGTTGTGTGGTTGTTTAGTTGTTTAGTTGTGTGGTTGTGTGGTTGTTTAGTTGTGTGGTTGTGTGGTTGTTTAGTTGTTTAGTTGTGTGGTTGTTTAGTTGTTTAGTTGTGTGGTTGTTTAGTTGTTTAGTTGTGTGGTTGTTTAGTTGTGTGGTTGTTTAGCTGTTTAGTTGTGTGGTTGTTTAGTTGTTTAGTTGTGTGATTGTTTAGTTGTGTGGTTGTTTAGCTGTTTAGTTGTGTGGTTGTTTAGTTGTGTGGTTGTGTGGTTGTTTAGTTGTGTGGTTGTTTAGTTGTGTGGTTGTTTAGTTGTTTAGTTGTGTGGTTGTTTAGTTGTGTGGTTGTTTAGTTGTGTGGTTGTTTAGCTGTTTAGTTGTGTGATTGTTTAGTTGTTTAGTTGTGTGGTTGTTTAGTTGTTTAGTTGTGTGGTTGTTTAGTTGTGTGGTTGTTTAGTTGTTTAGTTGTGTGGTTGTTTAGTTGTGTGGTTGTTTAGCTGTTTAGTTGTGTGGTTGTTTAGTTGTTTAGTTGTGTGATTGTTTAGTTGTGTGGTTGTTTAGCTGTTGTGTGCTTCAGGTCTGATCTGGACGTAACATAGAACCTGAAGCTGTTTCCTGTTTGCTGGAGCTTTTCTCTCACCCTGTGCTGCTCTGACTGATGAAGATGATGAAGCTGATGATGAAGACGGTGATGGCGACGATGCGTTTGGACTCTCTGTCTCTGGTTCGGAGACTCAGTGACTCACTTTGTCAGGACTCTGTTCCTCCTGAACGTCAGCAGCTTTTTTCTGTGGAGAGAAAAGATCCTGAAGGAAGTAAAATAAACAAAGAGGAAGAGGGTGGGGGAGGGGCGGGGCTTACACAGCTGAATGGAAAAAGCAGAGCGAGGGTTAACTGGGCCCCCAGGTATGCTCCCCACCCCCAGCAACTGCCGGCTGAGTTTAGATTAGCCGCCCTGCAGCAGACTCAGACTAAATACGAAGCTGTTTGTGTTTAAAGATGAGCAGCTTGAACCGGATCGACGTCCCTGAAACGGCCGAGTGCAAACTCCACACACAGCTTCAGCAGCTCGGACGCAGCCCAGAGCTCCTGCCCCGCACGGCAGGGCAGATCTGTAATCACCTGTCACACTCGCTCAGGACGTTAATCTGTCCAATCACAGGACAATCAGGAGGAGGAAGGAGAGCAGTGCGAGCCAATCAGATCAGTGCAAACTACAGAAGCATGAAGTAAAAACACACAGACACACAAAAGGATTTTATTTTCATTTCTTTACAACAAGGAACAGAACTTTTCTGCTTCCTCTGTCCTGATTCACCTGTACAAGACAGGAAATGTGTGAGTCTGCCTGCACACACCTGTGAAGAAGAAAGTCAGATCAGTCAAACACCTGGACAAAATAAAGTTTTATTTTTTTATTAGACATTTATTTCCAAACTCAAACAGGACAAACACAATTAAAGCTTCAGACATCAGCTTTGCTCTGTGACCTTTGACCCCAAACAGTCTTCTTCTATGGTTTTACAACTGCACTTAAAACAGATTAGAGGAAACTTTATTGATCCCTTCAGGGGAAGGAATCAACCTTTCATTGCAACATTTGCTGCCAACGTTTCCTGTTTAAATAAAGGTTAAATACAAAGAAATGAAAGGATTCTGGATGTAAACTGTAAGAAAACTTTGCTCACAGTGTCTCCAGGCGTCGTCCTCATCCTGTCCTTGTTGCGGGGGAAGTAAAGTGGATGATGGACCAATAATGAACTGTTTTCACCTGAGTGCTGACTGCCAGGTGATCACCTGCAGGCCAGACAGGTGATGAGGGCAGGACTTCAGCCTGAAGGAACTTCCTGCTCACATAAGATCAGGTTGCTGATTTTTTGTTGTTGTTGTTGTTTTATTTAGTCACTGGTCCATATTGAATATGGACTGTCAGGTCCATATTCACATGAGAGCAGGAAGGTCACTGAGTGGTCCATGGTGAGTCCACCTGAACACCTGAGGGAGCGACGTGTCAGACAGCTCCCTGCTCCTCCATCATCCAAACACCAGATGAAGAATCATGTTCATCCTCCAGCAGAGTCCAGAGACCTGGACAATCAGAGCCAAGGAGCCTGAAGCTGCTCTGGAGACTTGTGGTGGACCAACACTCTGCTGGTTTGTAATGGCTGCACCAGTTTAACACCTGTCAGGTGAAAACCACGAATCTCCACATCAAGTGATTTTTATCGTTTGTTTGATTTTAACGAGCAAATAAACAAAATTAAATTTCAAACTCAACAACAAAAAGTATTTCTGAGGAGAAGCAGCAGACAGATGCTTGTCCTGTAACAGACGCAGCGGGAGGACGAACCTTCAGAGCGCGCTGCATCATTCAGACGTGTGAGGTGAGTCTCACCTGAGGCTCTGACTCTGGAATGTGTCTTTAATACAAAAGCTCCATTTAAGAACAGCCCCATAAAACTGAAAACAGTGGTTAGCGTGAGTGATGGAGTCTGGGTGGTCTGCCTCTCCACCCGGGGAGGGTGGGCCTGGTGGGGGGGCCTCTCCATGAGTTATGAGATCTGATAAAAAGTGTTTCCACGGCAGCGTCCTGTTTTTCATCAGCGTTTGTTCAGGCGTGGCCTCGTGCTGTTCACACTCTTTGTTCTTTACCTGCAGAGTGAACGTCGGTCGCCTCCGTCATCTCCGGCACGTTCCTCCCAGCATAACACTCTTCAATCTACGGCAAATGGTCAGAGGTCCAGGTGCATTGTGGGTAAAGTAGGCTCCACAGCATGCTCAGTGACACCAGTCAAACACACACACACACAACAAAAGGTTCACAGAGACTGTGGTGTTATCATCACAGTGACTGCACCTACTACACTTATCTACTGTGTGTGTGTGTCTCTGTGTGTGTGTGTGTGTGTGTGTGTGTGTCTCTGTGTGTGTGTGTGTGTCTGTGTGTGTGTGTGTGTCTCTGTGTGTGTGTGTGTGTCTCTGTGTGTGTGTGTGTCTGTGTGTGTGTGTGTGTGTGTGTGTGTGTGTCTCTGTGTGTGTGTGTGTGTGTCTGTGTGTGTGTGTGTGTGTGTCTGTGTGTGTGTGTGTCTCTGTGTGTCTCTGTGTGTGTGTGTGTCTCTGTGTGTGTGTGTGTGTCTGTGTGTCTGTGTGTGTGTGTCTCTGTGTGTGTGTGTGTGTCTCTCTGTGTGTGTGTCTGTGTGTCTCTGTGTGTGTGTGTGTGTGTCTCTGTGTGTGTGTCTGTGTCTGTCTGTGTGTGTGTGTGTGTCTCTGTGTGTCTCTGTGTGTGTGTGTGTCTCTGTGTGTGTGTCTGTGTCTGTGTGTGTGTGTGTGTGTGTGTGTGTGTGTCTGTGTGTGTGTGTGTGTGTCTGTGTGTGTGTGTGTCTGTGTGTCTCTGTGTGTGTGTGTGTGTCTCTGTGTGTGTGTGTGTGTGTGTGTGTGTGTGTGTGTGTGTGTGTGTGTGTGTGTGTGTGTCTGTGTGTGTGTGTGTGTGTGTGTGTGTCTCTGTGTGTCTCTGTGTGTGTGTGTGTGTCTCTGTGTGTCTCTGTGTGTGTCTCTGTGTGTATGTGTGTGTCTCTGTGTGTGTGTGTGTGTTATTGTGGGAGCAGCAGATAGGAAACATCCTTCCGTCAGCAGGATGTTTCCTCCTCTGTTGGATTCGTCCGACGCTGAAGGTTTAAAACTTCATCCAGTATTTTAGTTTAAACTCGTGTGTTTATATGAAAGAAGCTTTAACTTCAGTGGCTCACACACTGACTGTGACGCTGAACCACACACTGTGTGTGTGTGTGTGTGTGTATCTGTAGTTTTTGTCAGTTCTGACGTGTGTTCATGTTTGTGAGGTTCTGAGCATCCCAAGCTTCAAACAGCAACAACAACAACAACAACAACAACAGACTGACTCACTCTTTAGCTGAAAACTTTCCTCACTGTCTTATTTACTTGTTTATTTATTCATGGCGCACTAACGCATCCGGTACCGGACTCTGAGGACGGGGTCAGTCCAGTGTTGCAGGTGTGAGTGCGGAGCCGCACGTGTCTGGTTTCTCCTCCGGGAGGGGAGGGGCGGGGACAGTTCGGGGAGGGGGGCGGTGATGAAGAGGAGGAGCAGCTGGTCTCGGTTCAGTCTGTCGCAACGTTTTCTTCTCTTTGTTTCACATGAAAAGTTCTGATGAACAAACTGTGACCGCATCAAACCGGATTAAAACCGGATTAAAGGCGCGGGACCCGTTGGACACGGACCCGGAGCGGACCAGAGGACACTGAACTCTGCTTCAGGTCTGGTTTCTGGGAGTTTGGACCAGAATCCGGATCATGGGGCAGTAGGAGGACGGACGGACTTTGTGGAAACTTGTTTTGTCTCCATGGAGATGAGAGTTTTTTCCCGCCAGCTGAGGAGCTGATCACACTCTGATCGTGTATCTATTCCCGACATTGACAGCGTATTGATCGTGTATTGATCAGCGGGATGGCCGCGCTCCTCCTGCTCCTGCTCGTGCTTCATACCAGCGGACACGCCAAGAGCGCGTTCCCGCTGCGACCTTCCTACAGCCTGTACGCCGGCGGGCACGCGAACGGAGCCCGCGCCACCAGCAGACACAGGTAAGATGACACGTGCACGGAAGGGGTGACGATCCATCAGTGCAGGATGATGATGATGAGGGTGGAGATGAAGGAGGTGATGGTGACGTCAGGGTATGATGACCTCACCACAGAAGAGTTTCTGTGTTCGTGTGTGCAGCAGATCTTTTATTGTGAAAGAGTGGACAGGAAGTGTTTAGAGGTTGCTGGTTTTAATCCTGGTCAGGTTCTGCAGATCTGATGTTTCAGTAGCGGCTCTGATGATGTCATTGTGAAGTCACAGGACACCTGTGATGTCATACACGCCTCTCTGCTGTTTCCATGGTAACAAGCTCCCAACAGCTGCTGATGCAGTTTATTTCAGTTTATTTGATTTTTCCTGCAGCCTGAGGCTGTTCTCATCACAATCTCATCACGTTCTCCATCACGATCTCCATCACGATCTCATCACGTTCTCATCACGTTCTCCATCACGTTCTCATCATGTTCTCATCACGTTCTCCATCACGTTACAGTTCATTCCAGTGGAATCACAGTCATCACAGGGCTGTTGAGCTGAGCTCAGAGTGAACGGAGGAAGCTCTCGTAGTTTGTCAGGGACAGACCTGGTTTAGTCAGGGACAGGAGGACATCAGACTGATCCTGTGTTAGTCCACAGAGCTCAGACGTGTTGTGATGAGCATTAGCCTGCTCAGCTAGTCACTGAGTTAGCAGTTAGCTCTGTTGTTACTGAAGCAGAGTTGTGTAACTGAATGTCAGTCCGTGTGTGTGTGTGATCATGTCTGTAACTGTGACATATCAGACATCAGTGGATGAAAAAGGTGTTTTGCTGGAAATAGAGACAGTTCATCAGTTACACGTCAGATACACAGAACAGTTACACAACTGCACACTGCAGCAGCTAACACACTGCAGCAGCAGCAGCTAAGACTGCAGCAGTTAACACACTGCAGCAGCAGCAGCAGCTAACACTGCAGCAGCTAACACACTGCAGCAGCAGCAGTTAACACACTGCAGCAGCAGCAGCTAACACTGCAGCAGCAGCAGTTAACACACTGCAGCAGCAGCAGCTAACACTGCAGCAGCTAACACACCGCAGCAGCTAACACACTGCAGCAGCAGCAGCTAACACACTGCAGCAGCAGCAGCTAACACTGCAGCAGCAGCAGTTAACACACTGCAGCAGCAGCAGCTAACACTGCAGCAGCTAACACACCGCAGCAGCTAACACACTGCAGCAGCAGCAGCTAACACACTGCAGCAGTTAACACACTGCAGCAGCTAACACACTGCAGCAGCAGCAGTTAACACACTGCAGCAGCAGCAGTTAACACACTGCAGCAGCAGCAGCTAACACTGCAGCAGCAGCAGTTAACACACTGCAGCAGCAGCAGCTAACACTGCAGCAGCTAACACACCGCAGCAGCTAACACACTGCAGCAGTTAACACACTGCAGCAGCTAACACACTGCAGCAGTTAACACACTGCAGCAGCAGCAGCTAACACACCGCAGCAGTTAACACACTGC
>CM028884.1:24026004-24236004 GCA_016801885.1 Toxotes chatareus | reverse complement strand
ATCCAGGGAACAGGTCTAATGTCAGACATTAACCCAGAATCAGGCCACCAGCAGAGGTCACCAGAGGTCACAGATTCCTGCCTCTAATCAGTCACACCCTGATCAGTAAATCTTCCTGTGGTTGATCTGAGTCGTCACTGATTAGAGGCAGGAATCTGTGACCTCTGGTGACCTCTGCTGGCGACCTCCATGAACTGCTGCTTTTTCTTCCAGGACAAGTTGAGAAGGAGAAGATGAGGCAGCTGGAGGAGAAGATCCAGAGCCTGACCAAGAACCTCCAGAACCTGCAGTCCACCATGAACACCCTGAACGAGCGCTTCCAGCAGGAGGTCAACAATCCAGGCTTCGGAGGAGGAGGAGGAGGAGGCTCGTCAGGAGGAAGAAACCCTGCTGATGCAGCTCAGCCGGAGATTAAAGAGACGATTCACAGCATTCAGACCAAACTGGACCAACTAGACAACCGCACACAGGTGTGTCACAGTTTCTGAGCCAGTACGGTGTTCAAACAGGAATACACAACGCACGATGAACAGGCACAAACATCACACTCTCTGCTGTGTTTGCTGTATTTACTGTCACAGTCGACCAGTGGCAGAGCCCCTGACACGAGCGAAGGACATGGCACTGAGTGGGTTCAACTCCGTGCAAGTCCTTCAAATTAAAAGCCTTTCATTATTTGTGAAGCAGCAAATAAATTTGTCATGAACATTAGACAAAGGAAAGAGAGCGAGACATGGATCAATGTCGGACTCTTGATGAGACAGTCAAACCTGCTGCTGATCAAATATCTGTCTGATAATTTCACAGCATGTAAAACCAGATGGGAGCGCTGTGGAAACAGGTGTGGTCAGACTTTATCCTGTGGTGACAGTGGATCACAGCTGGATCCCAGAGACTGTGCACATGCTGATGTAGGGTCCAATTCGTCCAATCAGCTGCAGCATCCAGTCACACACATATATTCTGAAGGAGAGAAATAAGAGTAGAGGACAAGTTCACCACACTGGAGTCCTGATAAGGACATCCTCAGGTGGTCTGGTGGTTTACTGAGACCTGATCAAGTGAGGAAAGATCCACTCAGTGTGGGACGTGTAAAGACGAGACGAGTCTGTTCGTGTTTCTTTGTTCATGTTGACGTTGAAGCAGAACTGTGGCCGATGTGTCTCCTCTAACAGGCTCACGATAAAACCCTGGTCAGCATCAACAACCACCTGGTAAATGGGAAGGGAAACGAGCTGGATGGAGGTCTGTCCGGAGGAGGCCTGAGCGGAGGGAGGCTGACCTCACTGAAGGAGGAGATCCTGAGGGAGCTGGAGAGGAGAGTGTCTCTGTCCTGCTCATCCTGCCAGGTATGTCACAACAGGACGGTCACGACTTCCTGCTGGTCAGGAAACGATTACAGCATCAGGCAAAGGAACAGTAACACGTCTGAGACCTGGTTAGCTTAGCTTAGTACGAAGACCTCCACCCTGCAGGCTGATGATCCTGACTGAGGTTAAACACAGCTGATGAAGCTCAAACACAGAATATATTTAAATGTAAACTGACTGTGATGGTTTTGTAAAACAGCAGCAGATCTCAGAGCAACAGGTTCACTGCTGTGTGTCCGACAGGCCGGGGTGGAGGATCTGCGTCGACAGCAGCTGGAGGACCGAGAGAGGATTCGAGCTCTGGAGAAGCAGATGAACGCCATGGACGCTCGGTATCGGCAGGGGCTGGACGGGCTGCGGCAGGATGTGGTGCATTTGCAGGGATGTTGCGACGCTGTCAGTGACCTCCAAAAACGCATTACTGATGCTGAACGCAAGATCAGCTCGGCCGCAGAGAACTTTGATGTTCTGCAGAACCGCCTGGATAAGGAGCTCAGCGGAGGAGATGACCACAGTGGGTCCAGAGGAGGAGTTTTTGGTGGTGGTGGTGGTGGTGGGATTGGCGCAGGTGGAGGGGATGCCACAGTGACGAAGGACGTGCTGGACACTCGGCTGAGGGACCTGGAGCGGCGTGTCAACAACACTGTGCAGCGAACCGAACAGAGCTGCTCGTACCTGGAGAACGACCTGAAAGAACTGGGGGACCTGAGGACTGTGTTCCTGGACCGGTTCGATGACCAGGCCTTCAGGATCGCAGATGTGGAGCTGGATGTGGGGCTGGTGAAGGACAGGGTGACTGACCACGACAAGAGGCTGCTGAAGCTGGAAAATATCACCTCCCTCATGAACCAGAGGCTGGAGAAGTGCAGCTGCAGAGGGCCTGAAGAAGGAAGTGACCGAGGAGCTGGAGGAGGGTGGGGAGCAGGAGGAGGAATAATTACAGGAGGAGGGAGCAAGGGAGGTACAGGGGGAGGATTATCAGGGACGGGAGGAGAAAGAGAAAATACAACAGAGAAATCACTGGAGTGGAGAGTGGTGGCCAACGAGGATCAGATTCGACATTTTAACACTCGAATCAAAGACCTGTCGGTGTCCGGAGACTCTCTACACGACAAGGTGAGATCTTTCTTTACAATGTCTGAATCAGATTTTCTCTGTACTGACAGGTCAAGAAGAGAAACACAGCAACGAATTTAAAAAATCTGTGTGAACGTGACGGAAATACAATGAAGCTGCTGCACAGTTACAGATGATTGATCCTTTGATTGACTGACTTTATTTTAATACTGATTTCAGGTCTATCAAACAAAAGTTATTGTTGAAGTACTAACACGTAAACCAACATCCAGGTTCTGGACCTGAGCCACGACGTCCGAAAGATCAAGGCTCTGACGGGCGATCACGGTGAACACTTCAACCGAATCGTGACGGAGGTGGAGATGCTGGGGCAGGACTGCGAGCTGTGCGGGAAGGTGGAGGACGAGCTGCAGAGGCTGAAGAACCGCTCCCAGGATGCACTGGGGCGCATGCAGAGCCACATCAGCACACTCCAAATCAGACTGGATTCAGAGAGAGACAGCTGCTTCCAGATGTGTTCACCTCTGCGGGATGAAGTTCGCCTGCTGCGAGAGGACGTCAAGAGGTGCACCAGCCAATGTAAGACCAGCCAAACCAATTAAATGACTCCTCCCAAAGCCCAGCTCCCCTCATATCTCAGTTATTCACACAGCGTTAAAACATTTGAAGATGTAGTCGATTACAAAAGCTCTAGTCCAGGTGGAGGGAGTAGCAGGGAAACCCCTCAGTGTGAGTTTACATTACTTTTCTATGAGCAGATGATTAAAGTTGTGCACAAACTAAATACCCAATAGGTGGTGGTTCTGGTGGCACTGGTGGTACCAGTGGACCTGGAACTGGGCTGGATGCTGAGAAGCCTTTAGACGGCCACAGTGTGATCGGAGGCTCCATCAACAATAACCAGCTGAAGACGCTGCAAGGCGAACTGTCTGAGGTCATCCTGACGTTCAGCTCCATCAACGACACCCTGAAGGGGCTCGAACACATGGTGCAGAAACACGGCAGCGTCATCACTGACCTCGGTGAGCCTGACCCAGTCACAGCGACTGACTTTGATAAATGCACCTTCCCTCAACTGATGTTCACTCATTCATCCTCTGACTCTTATCAGGAAACACTAAGGACAAGATCATCTCTGAGCTGGACAAAATCCAGCAGGAGGTGACGGAGCACATCGAGGAGAGCCGGGACCATCTGGACGGGATGGACCGTGACGTCCGGCGGTTTGAGAGCACACTGCTGGTGGAGATGGGAGACTGTAAGAGGTCTGGAGACGGGCTGGAGAAGAGGCTGTCGAAGCTGGAGGGGGTCTGTGGGAGGCTGGACGGGGTCTCCGACTCCATCCACAAGATTAAGGAAGGTACGTTTTGTTCTGGCTGAGCGTTCAGTTTCTGTTTTCCTTTAACATTTAACCCAAACGTTCACATATTCATTCATTCACGAGACGCTCGCTCAGGCAACTGAAGGTTCAGCAGAACTTAAAAATTCAGCTAAACTTCAGAGCTCCCCAGCTGCTGAGCTGATCTAAGATCTGATTCAATGGTGTGAATTTAAAGTTCACCCCTTCATGACCTGCTGCCCCAACACAGTCTGCAGCCCGGGGGTCGTAGTTCCTGTCCTCAGGCAAAGAGAAGACCCTGGTCAGCTGTCTATGAGCATGTGAATGAATCCCGTGCTGTGACGTGTCCTGTGTTTCACTGCATCTTTTTTTGGGGATGTTTCCTGTGTTCAGGACTGAATCGACACGTGACCAGTTTGTGGACATGCGTCTCTGGTCTGAACGACTCGGTCATCCAGCACGGAGGAATCCTGGACTTTATTCAGAAGGACCAGGACGATGTCCACAGCAGGATGAAGAACCTGAATTCAAGTTTGAACCAAATCCTCAAAGACCTTCAGAGTTTCTCTGAGCACACGGCGGCTGGTGAGCTGGACTCCGGTCCGACTCCGGTCTGAGCTGAAACTGTTTTATGGTTCACACACACAGTGATGGTTAGAAGCAGGTTCCAGGTCTTCACCTTCACTTTCCTGGTTAGAGGGTGAGAGGGTGAGAGGGTGGGGATTAGTGGGTTAGAGGGTGAGAGGGGTGAGAGGGTTAGGGTGTTTTCCTCTGTTAAAGCTGAGCCGCTCAGCAGAGGTCTGAGTGTTTCCACACACACTTTGTTGAAAAGATGATAAAGCTCAGCTCAGCTAACTGCTAACACGCTAACACAGCTTCCATCACTCAGTAGTTTGTATGAAGCGTGTTAAGCTCGTAAACTCAGCAGTGTTCAAACCCACGGAACTTTATTTAAATTCAGTGGAGACGCAGAATTTCCACAAATAATGATGTTTGGAGTCAGATGTGTTTAAAATGGTAAAATTGGTCATTTCATTACACAGGCCTGCCTGGACCCCCAGGACCTCCAGGAGAGAGAGGCTTCAATGGGCTGCCAGGCCCCAAGGGGCCCCCTGGACCTCCTGGGCGAGCAGGAGAGACTGGGGCTCGCGGTCCGCCTGGTAAGACAGATATTTTCTGTGATAGAGGAAGAAGAACTTGATCCTCAGTATATAAATGTCATGTTTAAAGAGCATAAATTGTCACATGTTGGTACTTACAGTTCATCTGAAGCCAGGTATCTTTTTGTTTTCCTGCCTTTTCTAACGTCTGCACTGCTTCTTACAGGTGTCAGAGGTGAAGCAGGTACGTAGGTTCACAAAGCTTCACAGCAGGAAACAGACTGAGGATCAGCAGCACTGTGATCAGAGCTCCACTGTTATTACAGTTCTGTGTGTGTGTGTGTGTGTGTGTTTTCAGGTCTGCCTGGAGCTGATGCTCATGTACCCAGACTGTCGTTCTCTGCTGCCCTCACAGTCCCCATGGACAGAGCAGGAACCATCGTCTTTGACAAGATCTTTGTCAATGAGGGAGAGTTCTACGACCCGCGAACAGGTGAAGTCCAGGACTGACACGGGGTTGGTGGTTCAAACCCAGCTCCTCCTGTCCACATGTCAAAGTGTCTTTGAGCAGGACACTGAACCGTGATCTGCTCCTGATGGTCCGAGCAGCAGCTGGTGTGGTGGAGCAGAGCATCAGTGTGTGTGTGAGTGTGTGATGAGTGATGATCTGTGTGATGATCAAACCCGAGGAACTGAAACGGTTCGTTTCCTGTTGATTCCGAGTCTTTAAACGTTCCTGCTCTCGCTGCATGTGAAGGAAACAGGATTTGGTTTGATTAGGTCTCAGGCTGAACTTTAATCGTGAACCTGTCCCCCTCAGGTGTCTTCACCGCCCCTATAGACGGACATTACTTCTTCAGCGCCGTCCTGACGGGCCATAAGAACGAGAAGATCGAGGCGGTTCTGTCAAAGTCTAACTATGGCATGGCACGGGTGGACTCTGGAGGCTACCAGCCCGAAGGACTGGAGAACAACCCCGTGGCCGAGGCGAAAACCACTCCGGGCTCTCTGGCCGTCTTCAGCATCGTCCTGCCTCTGCAGACCCGGGACACGGTCTGCATTGACCTGGTGATGGGCAAACTGGCTCACTCCGTGGAGCCCCTCACCATCTTCAACGGCGTTCTGCTGTATGAAGACATGTGATGTCTGAGAAGCAACGACGCCGGAGAACCTGAACAACACACGCAGGAGGCGGCAACATGACGCGTGATGTCACTTCCTCATTCAGAGTGACCCAGAGTGAAGACAGAATATTTCCAAAGAATCGTCAGTCCTGAGCAGACCTCTGTCTCCGTCTTCTTCCCAGGACTCTGTTTGACTGCTTTTATGTTATTTTTCTCTTCACATGTGGACGACAGCTGGAGCCGAAGCTCCCGAGATCTGACCTCAGAGCAGCGCCAGGAGGACTCTGTACACCAGGATCAGCTGATGGCTGGAAGACCCGCTCCCTGCTTTTTTCCAGCCGTGACCTCCTGTGGTGAAGAATTACAGCACTAACAGTCTGTAGCAACATTAGCGCCCCCTACAGGACCCAGAGTATTGATTCTTTGTCTGAGCAGTGGTGGAGGTCATCTAAAGGTTTCATCCTCTGAGGAGCAGGAGCGAGGTCAGAGCATTTATTTCCTGACTGGTGGATGTTGAGACGTGTGATTGTGGACAAAGCGTTGGACAGACGGATGGATGCCCGTTGGTATGCCCATCCTCAGCAGGTCAGATGTTGTCATGGGAACATGTGATAGTGTAACTTGTCCTGTCATGATAAACAAAGGAAGCTTTATCTTGTTAAAAGCTGAGTGTTTCCACTGAGCTGCACCTTCTCTCGCTTCCTGTGTTCTTCTGTCCTCTGTTTAAAACTTTTTCACTTTTATCGACAGCTGTTAAAGGACGAGGCCTGAAATACTCAGTGTTTTCTTACTGTCAGCAAATCACATTAAAGGACCAGTGGTGGAACAGATATTAGATCCTTTACTTCTAAAGGTAGTAAAACCACACTGTAAAGAAACTGGTCACCAGAAAAAGTCCTGCAGTCCAAATGTTATTTAAGTAAACGTGCAGATGTTTTATCATCTAAATGTGCTTCTGGTTAATTTAAAATTAAATTACTCAATGTAGAAAGATATATCTATGATAAAATAACATTACAGACAGATTTCATATTTATTATTTTATTATTATTAATCATGTTTTGTTCTTACCTGTAAAGGAACCTGTAACAGATCCATGTAGAACATTAAAGAACTCAGTAGCAGTGTATGGATTTATTCATGCTGTGTTGACGTTCCTCAGAGCTGTGCTGAGGCACAGTGCAGGGCAAACGTTCTTACTCTTCACAGTGAAGTGAGAAGAAGATGAAGTGAACCATGAAAGAGCAGAACATCCATCACAGAACCAGAACCAAAGATCCCTGCACAGGAAAGTCCGAGCCAGCTGCAGAGAACCGTGCCGGGGCCCAGGTTACGCTTCAGACCCTTTTCCTTTTTTATTATTCTGAAACTGTGAAAGAGGGAAATAAAACGTCCTGATTAAAGAAACCTGTCATCTCTAACTCACTCAGCTCTTCACAGTAACAGACGTCCTGACTGTACCTGAGAAACTCTGGAAAGACTGAAAGAAACTCAGCAGCTCGTCTGACAAAGCTTAGAATTAGTTGTAGTTCCAGTCTTAGTTATTCTGACTAAACCTGTAGTTAGTCCCAGTTCTCTCTGCAGACTCTGTTACAGCTCAGGATAAAGCCCAGAGTAGGACGGGCTCAGGCAACTGAACCATCCTTTGGTTATGCTGCTATAGGCCGAGGCTGCTGGGAGACTTCCCATGATCCTCTGCTCTCCTCCTCTCTCTGTCTCTCCTCAGACCCACTCTCACATGTATTAGCCTTTATTCCATGTCATTAACTCTGTGTCTTCTCTTTCCCATTGTCCTGTGCCTGTCTCTCTGGTCTCTCTCTGTCTCTGTCCCTGTCTGCAGGTGTCTCTGTCTCCGTCCCTGTCTGCAGTCACAGCAGCACTGACACATCAGCACCTTCTGATCAAACAGCTGCTTATTTCCACATCCAGCTGTTACAGACCGTCATGATCCTTCATGTGGAGTGGTCTCTGAGTCCACAGAGGAATCTCAGTCCAGTTGTCCCTCTCTTTTATCTCTGTCTTTGGTCTCCACCTCCTGAGGGAAACATCTGGGAGGATCCAGCTGTAAACCTCTGTCCATCACAGACTCCTGAACATTCCAAACTGTTTCCACGTTCTAATATAATATGATAAGGAACCTCTGGCCCATTTAACACACACAGACAGGAGATAATAAAGCTTGCTGTTTTCAGGTGTGTGTAATGATCCCACAGTGAGTCCACATCCATCCTGAGACATTCCTGTCTGCAGACAGATCCTGATTCCTCAGAGTGTGAAAGAGTCGGATCAGCTCTAATGATTTCCTCTGGAATCTGGGCAGCGTCACGTCAAACCGGTCTGTTAGTCTCTGCAGGACGAGACCCCCAGAGAAAAGGACTGATCTCAGTCAGTCACACTGTCCTCTGCCCTCCATCGGTCCTCTGTCTGTCCTCTATCTGTCCTCCATCTGTCCCCTATCTGTCCTCCATCTGTCCTCTATCTGTCCTCTATCTGTTCTCCATCTGTCCTCTATCTGTCCTCCATCTGTCCCCTATCTGTTCTCTATCTGTCCTCCATCGGTCCTCTATCTGTCCTCCATCGGTCCTCTATCTGTCCTCCATTTGTCCTCTATCTGTTCTCTATCTGTCCTCCATCTGCCCTCCATCGGTCCTCTATCTGTCCTCCATCTGTCCATCACACACTTCACTTTTGTGATGGGTTTCTACACTTCAGTCTGCTCGCCCGTCAGAGTTGGAAAAACTGCAGCAAAGTTAAACATTATAAATCAGGACGCAGCTGCTCGTTAAACGGCCTCGTTCGTCTTTCTGTCTCATTTCTCTGTCAGTAATTTCATTTGTTCCCGGAGCAGCTTCCTTTGTTTCTGGAAGTTTGTGGAGATGAATGTGAGACGGAGGAAACAGCTCGCTGCCGGACAAATGTCACAATCCTTTTGTTTTTACAGCGGGAACAGTTTCTCTGAGTGAAAAACACCAACTGCTCTCACACATCTCACCTGACTCTCACCTGAAGTCAGGATTCTGAACATGAGACTGAGAACAGCTGAAGCTCGTGTTGCTGAGCTAAAGTTAAATTTGTTGCAGTTAATATTTAACCAGATGTTAACTCAGTTAAAGTAAACTCACCGTGTGAGCTGAAGGAGGAGATTTACACATACACCCCTCCCTTTGGTGCTGCTTTATAAGCTCCGCCCCCTAAGTTTACATACACCTGTTGCTATGGCAACGGTACAACAGTGGAATTGGATGCTTTTTCTCAACTGAAGCAAAACAAACCTTAATATAAAATGTCATCAAACAGCATCCGGAACTCATCTGAGGAAAAACCAGAGCTTAGAGCAGAGGACACAGCTCTGTGCATCCGTCCAATAAAAAGAATCAAACTGTCCAATTGTGTCCAACTGCAATCTCATTAACACTGACCTGCTCTCAGCTCAGGTTCAGGTGGGCCCTACATCATAGGAAATCTTAGCACCAAGTCTCATCCCTGTCAGGACCAAACACCTGTTCCTGTATCTAACAGAGAAGAACCTAATGAAGTGCAGGAACTGTGCAGTGTGACCTTTATCTTGCAGGTGTGATTGTTTGATTGAAGTCACATCACATTCCAACCTGTGTTTTTACTAAATGATTCCAGGAAATACACATGGCCGTGTCCATGTGTACAAACACCTAATCATCGTCTCCACGGTAACTGGTCTGTCTCCTGATGCTGAGAAGACGATCAGTGATCCGGTGTGGTCTTCACACTGAACAGCTGAGGGAACAGATCACTTCGAAGGTCGACTTTCATTTTCTCACAGTAAAAGTTTCATCTTATTTTCTCAGTGAGAACGAATCTGTGTCCCTGTGACGGATCGAAGACGCTGCTCATGAAGAACAGGCCTGCTGAAACAAACATCACCGTCCACACAGACAGCACAGCTCACGCTTCTGTTACACACATCTTACATGTTTAAAGACTGATCCCGCCACCTGTACGAGCACCGACCTAACTGAAAGGTGTAGTTGTGACTTACAGCGACTGTAACATTATCAGAACATGTTTGGACCTGGACTGACTGTCTTAAGGTCCCTGCTGAATCAGCAGTTTTTCATTTTTGCCTGATGTTGCTGTTGTTTGTTGTGTTGCAGATGTTTTCTCTCTGAAAGCTCACGGTCCAATCAGGGAACAGCAGGCAAGGACAGAGCGGGACGTGTCTGGAGTACAGGACGGACGGAGAGCACAGGTGGAACACGGACTCAGCTGGATCAGGTGAGCACAAGGCAGAAACTCTGGCAGTACACAGAGAACATGCTGTGGTGGATCTGCAGACCGGAGCTGGGGTTTCGTACCGCAGCGGCCTGCTGAGCCAGGGGGTGGATCAGGTGCAGGCGTGGATGCGGGATGCCACGCCCAGCACACGCTCGCACATACAGACAGACTGAGACAGGGACAAGGGGAAGGTAAAGCTGGCACTCTAACACACGGTGCACTGTGGCTGCCCCAAAACCCCTCTAACATCCTGCCAAGTACCTGAGCACCTGTGTGCAGGTGAACTGAGGAGAACTGGAGCTGGTTTAAAGACGGTCACAGCGAATCCTGATCTGGTTCAGGTTTTTTTCTCTTTACTGCATTTTGGATTGAGCGCGCTGAGAAATAAAAACGCTTCGTGGTTTTATTTCTGCAGACATTCTCACTAACTGCTAAACCTTTGACCAGGTCTCTGTAAACTTCAGGTCCCTGTGTGAACCTCTGGGCCCGACTGAGCACGTGCACAGGAAGTTTACTGAGGAGCTGGAAAAGAAAACACACTCAGACTTCCTGTTACAGCTCAGACGGAACAACACGTCACCTGCTGCTCGTGACCCACTCACAGCTTCATCCACATACAGGTGTGCTGCATTAAAGGCTGAAGCCACATGACCGCTACCAACACCGTCCACAACACGATCCACCTGGACTGTTTTAATGATGCACATACACACACACACACTCATAAACATGTGAATCTATCTCTGATATCATAAATCATCAGAGAGGAAATGAACTCTGTGGTTTGTAAACACCTGGTCTGATCACCGTCTGTTCTGTTCATCACACCTGATGCTGTTTTTACCTGTTACCTTCCTGCACCATCTGTAACTACAGTAACTACTCGTGTTCTGTGTGTGTCTATAAATCACTGACAATAAAAATAACCTGAGTTGTAAATTTGCTCTGCATCAGCTCTCAGGTCTGATCGTCTCCCAGCACACAGATGTGAGGACAGAGCAGAGACAGAGCGGAGTTGGGACAGGCTGGACTCTTTGCAGTTTAATGTGTGTTTGTGTTGTGCAGCGTCTGACAGGGATCCGTCTCCACTCCTGGGACATTTCATTTGGCTGTACGCTGACAGTGATAAAAGAAAAACCTGTGGCTCTAATTGTCAACAAAATGAAACAGGAATTTTGAACCTTTCTGTTCAGGTTTCTGAGCACGTGCTTTATTACCTCAGAACACCTGTAACATAACACGTCAGGGTGTAGTGTCTCAGCGCACAGTCCACCTCCTGCAGTGTCTGTCCTACTGATTATTTTAGTGCTGAGTGGTTTTACTTTGACATCCCCTGACAGGAAACAGTATTTCACGTTTCCGTTAACTTGCCGTGTCTCCAGCAGTCTGTGGAGTCTGGACTCCACTTCTGGACGGTTGATCCGGATCATGGATCTGGGATTTCAGTCAGTCCGTCACAGTCTTCTCTAACCTTCCAGCCCCCCCGTGGAGCTCCAACATGCTGCTGCCGGGAAACGATTCCTCCGGTTGGGCTGAAGTCCCGGAGGCGAACCGGTCCGAGGAGGCGGGCGGCGGGTCCGGACCGGAGGCGGTAATCGTACCGGTGGTGTTCGGGCTGATCTTCGTGGTGGGGGTGGTGGGGAACTCTCTGGTGATGGTGGTAATCGGAAAGGTGAGGTACAGCGGCGGAGGGGGAGGCGGTGGGGGAGGAGGGGGGAAGCGCTCCGGCAGCCCGACCAACATCTTCATCCTGAACCTGAGCGTGGCGGACCTCAGCTTCCTCCTCTTCTGCGTCCCCCTCCAGGCCACCATCTACTCCCTGCCGGAGTGGGTGTTCGGAGCATTCCTCTGTAAGTTCGGACACTACTTCTCCACGGTCAGCATGCTGGTCAGCATCTTCACGCTGGTCGCCATGTCCGTGGACCGCTACATCGCCGTGGTTCACTCCAAGAAGTCACCGTGCGTCAGGAGCCGCAGGAACGCGCTGGCCGGGGTGTGCGCCATCTGGACGCTGTCCCTGGTGTGCTCGGTGCCAGTGGCCCAGCACCAGGTCCTCACCAACCACCCTACCGCCCCCAACAGCACCTTCTGCTGGGAGAAGTGGTCCGGAGCCTCCAAGCACACCTACAAGGTGACCATCCTGCTGATCGGATACCTGCTGCCGCTGCTGCTCATCAGCTGCTGCTACACCAAGGTCAGTTCAGGAAAGAGCCCGTTTAACAGGATAATGTTTGACGCCCAGCTGCTGTAAAACACGCATTAATAACAGAGCACAGGGGCCAAAGGGCGCGCACAAAGTCCTGCCACCATAAAACCTGTGCGTAAAAACCCGCGGCAAGCGCGCGGAGACCCACACCGCGGAGAAGTTTCAAAATAAAAGATGAAAAACGAGAGACGGTTGTAAGCCTGGGCTGCAGTGGGTCAGCTCAGATACTGAGGCAGTGAAAAATAATACGAAGTCAGAGTAGAAACGAAAAATCTATCAAAGTTAAATCGAAGGCAACTGGACTTATGTTTGTCTGTGAAGACGTTTCAATTTCAGTTTCGATTCAATTTCAAAGAGAGAACAATGACCTGGATGAATGAGAACATTCACAGACATCAAAGTTAAAGTGAGTGAAGAGGGAGGTGGAGGTGGGGGTGGTGCTTCCCTCAGCTTGTTTCACGCTACAGACTCGTTCCTGTTGAATTCTTTATATATATATAACGTCTTTTCCTCCACATCGTCCAGTGAAGGACAGAAGGAAACAGCCCAGTGTCTCGTCCTTTCTCTGTCTTTGCATGTTGTGATCGAACTGTTTAACACGTTTCTGTTGTTGGGCTGTAAATCTGGACTCAGAGACCAGTGTGTGTGTGTGTGTGTGTGTCTGTCTGTCTGCTCACACACTGTGTTTTTTTCCAGGTTTTGTTTCACCTTCATACAAAAATGAAGATCATGTCTAAGAAATCGGAGCAGTCCAAAAGAAAGGTACAGTCCTCCTCCTCCTCCTCTTCCTCCTCCTCCTCCTCCTCCTCTGACTGTCCTGTCAGATATTAGATGTTTTCTGTTCTTCAGATGTTTGGCACAGTTGTTTCCAGCTGTTGCTGGGGTTGTTTTCTGGGTGGAGCTGTGAGTGGGTGGTGTTGATGGACTGTCACTGTGATGATGAGCTGTAATCAGACTTCAGTCAGCCTCTGCTCCTCTGCTCCTCCACCCTCTGCAGCAGAGTTGGTTTATGTGAATCACAGAACAGATGCTGACGCAGAGTGTGAGCGACTCAGCACAGTGTGACAGCACAGGAAACAATCGGTTCGGTTTCATGATGAGAAAGAAGAAGAAGAAGATGATGATGATGATGAAGATGTGAAGCAGCAGATCTTCTCCTCAGGTGTCAACAGTTTGTCTCCAACAGGTGAAGCAGACAAGACTCAGATTCTTTACCTCAGTAATCCCACATCATCATAATACTCCATTACAAGTAAAGTACTGCATTCACATCTGAGGCCAGTGAAACTGCAGGTGGCACACCTGTGCAGAGACACCTGGACCTGCCTCAGGTTCCTGTAACGGCTCTGTGTCTGTCAAGCAGCAAAGCTTTGTCTCTGAGGTCCTCCAGGATCTGCTGAGTATGTGATGAAAACACGGTGGTGGTGGTGTGCAAATCTGAAGTGTATAAAAAGTAGGAAGAGAATAGAACAGGCCACAGGGCTGTGGGTGTAGCTGTCTCCACCCCTGGCTCTAACCACAGTTACCTGAAATCAATACATTTAATCTGCCCTGACACAGAAACGTCTGACTGAAAACAGAAACTCCTCTGAACTAATACATATGGTACATTCTGCTCCCTGCGTTAGAAGGGTTAGGGTGATGATGATGATGACGGTGGTTGTCATGATGAAGGTGAAACATATGCAGTTGTTGTGTAGGAAACATCTGGACGTGGCAGCAGAGCAGCAGAGTTTTATTCTGAAAATCACATCAGGGATTAAAAGCTGCTGAAGCTGATTGATTATTAATTTCCTTTTGATCATATGACACTTGGATCTCTAAATGTTTTTTGGAGGTGGAGGTGGAGGGGTGGTGGTTGAGGCCCCGCCCTGGCTGACAGCCAGCTGTCGGGGCTGATCAGGGATCAGTGTCCAGCGGAGTATCTGCTGCTCCTGGGTCAGTGCCGCAGGAAGAAAAGCTGCTGGCTAAATATTTAGACAGCAGAACTAAGAATAGAGGAGATTCCCTGAGAGTCTGAACGCTTCATCCACAGCAGACTCAACATCCTCTGTGGAAACAACAAGAGCAGACACTTCAGATCCTCTGAGAGGACGTTTGTGTTGGACTGAGTGTCACTGGACCGCATCATCTCCTGCTTCTGTTTGGATGTTTTAAATCAGCTGGTCAGAAAAACAGTCGCCTATTTCAGCAGTGTCCACATCAGATCGTCAGCTGAGTCCTGAAGGTTTTATCTCTGCACTGAGAGAGACAGACAGAGACCGACAGACGGAGACAGACAGATGGACGGGGACAGGCGGACAAGGACAGGAAGACGGAGACAGACGGACGGAGACAGACAGACGGAGGACAGGCAGACAGAGGCAGACAGACGGAGGACACATTCACATACACACAAACAGTGACAAAAGTAAGAACCAGACAGACCCATAGCAGTAGTGTGAGACGACAGGTGTGCATTCACACGGTGACTCCACCTCAGTGTGTTGTGTGTTGTGCGCTGTGTGCTGTGCTGTGTGTTGTGTGCTGTGCTGTGCTGTGTGCTGTGTGTTGTGTGTTGTGTGTTGTGCTGTGTGTTGTGTGTGCTGTGTGTTGTGTGCTGTGCTGTGTGCTGTGTGTTGTGTGTTGTGTGCTGTGCTGTGTGCTGTGCTGTGTGTGTGTGTGTGCTGTGCTGTGCTGTGTGCTGTGCTGTGCTGTGTGCTGTGCTGTGTGCTGTGCTGTGTGTTGTGTGCTGTGCTGTGTGCTGTGCTGTGTGTTGTGTGCTGTGCTGTGTGTTGTGTGCTGTGCTGTGTGTTGTGTGTTGTGTGCTGTGTGTTGTGTGCTGTGCTGTGTGCTCTGTGTTGTGTGTTGTGTGCTGTGCTGTGTGCTGTGTGTTGTGTGTTGTGTGCTGTGTGTTGTGTGCTGTGCTGTGTGTTGTGTGCTGTGTGTGTGTGTGCTGTGCTGTGTGCTCTGTGTTGTGTGTTGTGTGCTGTGCTGTGTGCTCTGTGTTGTGTGCTGTGTGTTGTGTGTTGTGCTGTGTGTTGTGTGTGCTGTGCTGTGTGTTGTGTGCTGTGCTGTGTGCTGTGTGTTGTGTGCTGTGCTGTGTGCTGTGCTGTGTGTTGTGTGTTGTGCTGTGTGTGTGTTGTGTGTGTGTGTGTGTGTGTGTGTGTGTGCTGTGTGTGTGTGTGTGTGTGTGTGTGTGTGTGTGTGTGTGTGTGTGCTGTGTGTGTGTGTGTGTGTGTGTGTGTGTGTGTGTGTGTGTGTGTGCTGTGTGTGTGTGCTGTGTGTGTGTGTGTGTGCTGTGTGCTGTGTGTGTGTGTGTGCTGTGTGTGTGTGTGCTGTGTGTGTGTGTGTGTGCTGTGTGTGTGTGTGTGCTGTGTGTTGTGTGTGTGTGTGTGTGTGTGTGTGTTGTGTGTGTGTGTGTGTGTGTGTGTGTGTGTGTGTGTGTGTGTGTGCTGTGTGCTGTGTGTGTGTGTGTTGTGTGTGTGTGTGTGTGTGTGTGTGTGTGTGTGTGTGTGTGTGTGTGTGCTGTGTGCTGTGTGTGTGTGTGCTGTGTGTGTGTGTGTGTGCTGTGTGCTGTGCTGTGTGTGTGTGTGTGTGTGTGCTGTGTGTGTGTGTGCTGTGCTGTGTGCTGTGTGTGTGTGTGTGTGTGCTGTGTGTGTGTGCTGTGTGCTGTGCTGTGTGTGTGCTGTGTGTGTGCTGTGTGCTGTGTGCTGTGCTGTGTGCTGTGTGTTGTGTGTTGTGTGCTGTGTGCTGTGCTGTGCTGTGCGCTGTGCTGTGCGCTGTGCTGTGTGCTGTGCTGCTGTGTGTTGTGCTGTGCTGTGTGTGTGCTGTGTGTGTGTGCGGTGTGCTGTGCTGTGCGCTGCTGTGTGTGTGCTGTGCGTTGTGTGCTGTGTGCTGTGCTGTGTGCTGTGTGTTGTGTGCTGTGCTGTGTGTGTGTGTGTGTGTGTGCTGTGTGTGTGCTGTGCTGTGTGCTGTGTGCTGTGTGCTGTGTGCTGTGTGTGTGCTGTGTGTGTGTGTGTGTGCTGTGTGCTGTGTGTGTGTGCTGTGTGCTGTGTGTGCTGTGCTGTGCTGTGTGTGCTGTGTGCTGTGCTGTGTGTGTGTGCTGTGCTGCTGTGCTGCTGTGCTGTGTGCTGTGCTGTGCTGTGTGCTGTGCTGTGTGTTGTGTGTTGTGCTGCTGCTGTGCTGTGTGCTGTGCGCTGTGTGCTGTGCTGTGCTGTGTGCTGTGCTGTGCTGTGTGTGTGCTGTGCGCTGTGCTGTGTGCTGTGCTGTGTGCTGTGCTGTGTGCTGTGCTGTGTGTTGTGTGCTGTGTGCTGTGCTGTGCTGTGCGCTGTGCTGTGCGCTGTGCTGTGTGCTGTGCGCTGTGCTGTGTGTTGTGTGCTGTGCTGTGCGCTGTGTGCTGTGCTGTGCGCTCTGTGCTGTGCGCTGTGCTGTGTGTTGTGTGCTGTGTGCTGTGCTGTGCGCTGTGTGCTGTGCTGTGCGCTCTGTGCTGTGCGCTGTGCTGTGCGCTGTGTGCTGTGCTGTGTGTTGTGTGCTGTGCGCTGTGCTGTGTGCTGTGTGCTGTGCGCTGTGCTGTGTGTTGTGTGCTGTGTGCTGTGCGCTGTGTGCTGTGCTGTGTGCAGTCTAACAGCAGCAGGGAGGACGGAGCTGCTCGGTGCTGTCAGTGTCTCCTGCATGAGGTGGGACTGGTTCGCCATCACTGAGGACAGCTTCACCACCGTCCTCCTGTGGGTCGAGGGGCAGCCCAGAAAGTGGTGGATGGGCTCATCTGTCGGGTGTGAGAGCTCAGAGGAATGAGATCACAGCTGCTGATGCTGGAGAAGAGTCTCTCCTTCATCAGGTTAAATTTAGATGTGAGCTCAGACTGTATAAATAGCTGCTGTGGTCGGCTCCAGAGCTGTGAGGGAAAGCGTGTGAAGTTTGGATGTGTTGAGTTTGGCGATGAGTCACAACGAAGACGTGACAACAGAAAACTTTCTGCTCCACAGTCGAAGCTGCTCACAGCCTGAACCTGACAGAGGCTTCAGGAAGAACTGCTCACACAGCAGGACGGTCCCTCACAGGCGGAGGGTGGTACGGTCCCTCACAGGCAGAGGGCGGGACGGTCCCCCGCAGGCGGAGGGCGGGACGGTCCCTCGCAGGCAGAGGGCGGGACGGTCCCCCGCAGGCGGAGGGCGGGACGGTCCCTCACAGGCGGAGGGTGGGACGGTCCCTCACAGGCAGAGCGTGGGATGGTCCTTCGCAAGCGGAGGGCGGGACGGTCCCTCACAGGCGGAGGGCGGGACGGTCCCTCACAGGCGGAGGGTGGGACGGTCCCTCACAGGCAGAGGGTGGGATGGTCCTTCGCAAGCGGAGGGCGGGACGGTCCCTCACAGGCGGAGGGCGGGACGGTCAGAGTCGGAGTTTAGTCTCCATTAAACTGAGGACAGATAGAGGGAGAGGAGGAGACAGGGGCTCAGTGCATCATGGGAAGTCCCTCTGTAGTCTAGGCTTACAGCAGCTTAACTAGGGGAGGGTTCAAAGTGAGAGTGTTTGTCCTCTGTGGTGTATTGAAGGAGTTTATGTACTGTACTTATGGGCTGTACAGCATGTACAGTATTAGTGTGTGTGTGTGTGTGTAATGATGTTAAACTCCCTTCGCGTCCTTGAACAGACACATGCTGATCTCCTCTCTGTCCCACCGCAGACGGCTCAGACGGTTCTTCTGGTCGTCACTGCCTTCGCGCTCTGCTGGATGCCCCACCACATCATCGCCATGTGGGTGGAGTTTGGCACCTTCCCCCTGAACGACGCCTCCTTTGCCTTTCGGATCGTCTCCCACTGCCTGTCTTATGGAAACTCGTGTGTGAACCCCGTCCTCTATGCCTTCCTGTCCGAGAACTTCCGCAAGGCCTGTCGCCAGGTCTTCACCTGCCGCTTCCTGTACCCGCCGCCGCCCCAGGGCAAGGTGGTTCGCTTCCGCATGGAGAACTTCTCCACCACGCACTCCACCACCAACATATGAAGCAGTCGAGGATGTGATGGGACGAATGACAAGAACTCAGAGGAAACAGGACGGAGGGAAGTGTCTGAGCAGGACAGAGGCTGATGGAGTTTCTCTTCAGCAGGAAGTGGGTCACATGACAACAGAATAGCATGTGATTGGCCGAGGACCGTATCTGTGGTCAGACTCATCTGGGTGTAGAAGAACAGATGTAGGTTTGTTAACATCACAATGAATCACTGTGAGTTTCATTCATCAGTTCAGACATTCAAACATGATTGTTGTTCGGAATTTAATAAATAAAAACAACATGTTGTGTGGAGGGACGTGGACGACGAGGTCTCACGTCCACGTCCCTCCACACAGCTGAGTCCCCTCAGCTGTTTCAGCTCAGCTTGTTGGACGTTCTGTTCTCTCAGGACGTCTCTGCTTCGTCATCAAACAGAGATGATGGGTTAGTGATCACAGAGCAGCTCCACATCACCAACATATCGCCGACTGATTTATTTACACTGCATGGAAACGTGTTTGATGTGTTTTATACGTGTGTGTTTACCAACGTGGGAATAAAACATTAAAGCTCAGCATTAACGAAGCTATTTGTTCAGTTTGCTGTGGACCTGGAGAAACCCCGTCAGCAGTGACGTCCAGGTCCAGGTCTGAGGGAGAAGGACAGACGTGTGTGTTGCACTGACCGGACGGGGTGGACACTGTCCTCTGTCTTTGGTTTCTGTGTGCACACAGTGTGAAGCCTGAGGGGAAGAGGTGAGACCATAGACTGTATAAGACATGGACGTAGCACCCGTGACGTCACCCATTGGTTTCGGGGAGTCGTTTTTGTGACCAAACCATGGGCATTGGAGCTGCGCCATCTTGAATTTTAGTGGGAGTGTACTTTCCATATTTGGCGAAGAGGCGGTTACTCTACGGGTCAGCCGGCCGAGAACCCGGCCACTTAGCTTGGAGCAACCGAGCTAGCCTAAGGCTGTGTTTTAAACATGACTGTTTCAGATAGAGAGGTTTTAGATGGAGCTGCAGGGTTTGGTGGAGTTGTGGGGGGAAATTTATTTCTAGCCTGTTATTTAACTGTGAAACCATCATTATTATTTCATATTAATAAAATATATTAAAACGTTAAAACATTATGATTATTATTATTGTTATTGTTGCCATTATTATTAATGATATATAATGAGTGAACGATAAAAAATAATGATGATAATAATAATAATTAACATAATTAACGTGTTTAATATTTAATATTTACCGGCTTTCACCGCTGCCTCCATCCACTATCCATATACAGTTACAGCAGCACACAAACAGCAGCCGCTTACTGACGGAGCTGCTCTGTCCATGAAATGTCGGATTTTTAAACAGAAAAATTAGACGAAATAAAGTTGTAGCCTCGTATTGCCGCAATAAACGGACTCTGAGAGCACGGAACACACCGCAGCAGCGTTCCTAACATTATCTGCTCCAGTCCTCTATCTGTATCAGCAGCGACCATAAATCGGCAATTAAGTCATAAGCCAGCGGCAAAATATGCCGGCACTAATTAGTGCAAACATCCAGGTAAAATAGTGAGAAATTTACTTACCGAAAAAACTGCAACACAGACTCCTTCGACGGTCGGTTAGTACAGTCCACACTACAACAAGCCATACTGTCACAGAAACCTATCCGAACACTGGCAAACAAACACGGACACTGCTGTCAACCGCTGGAGGAAGCCGGAGATCTCTGGATGTAGCCGCCTAGCCCAGCCGATGCTTTAGCAACGAGCTAACTGTCAGTGCCTGTCTACGGACTGCCACTCAACGTAACCACGCCCCAATTTATTAAGCCTAAATAACACTAAAACGGTTGTGGTACAAAAAAATTCACCCCCCCCACAGTGTTCACGGAGGTGGAAACTATCAATAGAGACCAAAAACAAAAAATGTACCAGGCTGTAAAGTTGGCTATTTTAACATGGGGGTCAATGGAGAATTGATCACTTCTGGAGCCAGCCCCCAGCAGCAGCCGGGGAACTGCAGCTTTTTGAACGCGGCAGTGATCCTCACTGCTGAAACCTACAACTCCCCCCTTGGGTGAGACGTGTGTTCACACTGCAGTTACTAATAAAGTTTACTTGAAGCAGAATGGAGACAGGATGCTGTCAGTAATAATACACGGAGCGTGATGACTAACGGCACTTCATACAGAGGTGTGCTGATGTGTATCTGGGTCCTGACTGTAAAACCTGCTTTACGTCTCTAACACCATGAACCTGAACTTCAGACGCAGGACTGATCCGGTCCTCAGCGTCTCCTCCTGTCCACCCGGGGGTCAGACGCTGCCAGGAGACGCCACGTCTGTGGGGATGGTCAGGACACGTCGCCTGTTAAAAATGAACAAAAGGCAACTTTAATGTTAATGTTTGAAATAGTTTAACCTGACTGTTCAACAGCCAATGAGAAAAGAGAACACTGTAAACCACCTCCACCTGTTCACATACATCCTCTGATTGGTGGACGACCTGCTGACAACTTCCTGTTCCAGACATCCCGCCTCCAGATGACACTTTTCTGGCCTCTGATGTAAACAGCTGATCACCTTCCTGAACCAGGGTCCACCAATCCACCCAGAGACTGTGTGTGTGTGTGTGTGTTGGGGGGAGGCGGCGGCACCTGAACGTTCCCGTCTGGGATCGTGAAGTTTACTTTGACCTTGAACAGGTGATTGACTGACTGATTGATTGATTGACTGATTGATTGACTGATTGATTACCTACTAATGACATCCCAGTGCTCTTTCAGGTGTGGGCTTGTTCTCTGTCTCACAGCAGCTGGGTGGACGGTCTTTGCAAGGATGTAACGCCCACTGCAGATGAAGGGACATGTCCTCACCCTCCCAGTATCAGGCTGATGTCCTCACTAAAGTCAGTGTCCTCTGCTGATCACAGGTCTGATGGCTGCTGTGGAGTTATTTCATGACGCGGTGTTTACAGCTGTGTCACGTGATGAGACAGGAAAGGTAGGACGGGACATCCCAGGTCCTGGACACGTGTGGTCCCTGAGGCAGAGGTTTGTTTGGACAGTAAACTGTCACGTTCATGTTGTTCATGTTACTCTCACAGCCAACATCTGGTCAGCATCTGTTCAGCAGCACCTGAGTGAATAAATACACTCAAACAACAGAACGTCACAAAATAAATAAAAATAAAACAACGATAAATAAACGGTAATAATAATTATGCACAGTCTTGGGGGCTTTTTCAGTTTGCTGGGAGACTTTTAGTCAAATGTAAGGTTTGTTCTAACCGAGCGGCTGTTTACCTCCTGATGAGGCAGATAACAGGTAACCGCTGCTCTCTGCTGATTGGCCGGAGGCGGCAGGAGAACAACGCAGGTGCACACAGGTAAACGCGCTCACAGCAGGCGGCACACGGGAGGGATGAGGAGCGTTCGGCAGCAGCTTTACAGGCTGAGACGAGTTCACTTTACCGAGTTTGGATCTGTGAGGACTCAGAGGATCCACAGGACCCACAGGACTCAGAGGACTCAGCACCCTGCAGGCTGCGGCTTTGAAGACCAGCTGAGTGAGTAACGTCTTCGATACGCAGGAAAGTGAAAAACAGCAGGATTGTGAATGAAGTTCTGCAGGATCGACATCAGAGTGATTCGGGTTCGGACCTGAGTCCGAGTCCACAGAAAACTTAGCGACTCTTCAGTCGTTTCCTTTTCCCTGTGAACTGAGCTGAAAGCGGTCGAACGGGCCACAGCTTCCTCAGGTACCGACGTTTTATTGACCCAGTGATTAATCGGTCAGATCAATGATTCAGTAATGAACACTGAAGGTTCGATCAGTCGCGCTGAGGCGTGCAGCTGTCCTCCATCCTGAGAGACACTGTGAGAGACACCGTCCCCGCACTGTGTAGCTCACACACCTATGACTTGAGCGTCAGTGGTGGTGGTGTTCTCTGTCTCTGTCTGTGGACGGACAGCTCTGCACTGACTGGAAGCTGAATGTGAATCTGAGCTCCAGATGTTGCTGTGTAACAGCTGGATGTTCTCCGTGTCACGTGATGGTTCACGCTGTGCTCAGGTAGTGATCTGGATTTCTGGCTGTTTGTTGTGTTGTTTCTGGTCGACACGGTGTGACTGCAGTGTTACTGAGCGCGCTGTTCCGAGATCAGTTTCACAGCTGTGTGTTAATCTAATGAAGCAGGACATTTAGTTCAGGGATGACGTCAGAGACAGAGACAGATGTCCCGTTCTCCTGGTTTGAAATTTTTCCTCAGGGTTTGAAGGTCTGAGAAAAGCACGTCCACAGGTCCTGCTCTTCACATCTGGTTTATCAAATCCAGACTAACGTGCTGTCATCAGGCTGAGGACAGATTTGTTTGATCCTGGATGAAGTTATCTTGAATACCTGTGAACTGTTGCAGTGAAATGTCCTGGCATTGCTGCTGCTGTTCTGTGTTCCACACCGTTTGGTTCCTGAAGGCTGAGTGTCTCTCTGACGGACTCCAGAGCCGTCAGAGAGACACTCCGACACACAGAAGCTTTAATCCATCAGAGCCTTCAGCTCAGCTGTTCACCGTTTCCTGTTTTTCTATTTTGTCACGTGTGAATTCATTGAACTGTCTTTACTCCGACATCAGAGTCAGACCGACTGGGGTTCAGTCCAGATCAGCTGACTGTAACAGATCTGATCCAGTGTAGTTGTAGATGTCGTCCTGGAAGCTGCAGGTTCTGTGGTGTCTGTGTGGACTCAGTCCATCGTCTTCGTGAGGACGCCATGTTTTGACAGCTGCAGCAGCAGTCTCTGTGTTGTAACTGCACAGATTCCCCTGTAAGAAGGTTTCAGCCGGAGCGTCGGTGCTCCTCCTCTCCACCGGCAGGACTCTTACAGCAGCGAGGCAGCTGAGCTTAGCTGCTTTGTAGCTGAGGTTCTGAATGGGGAATTGGGGAAGTAGCGTCTTCAGGTATGAGCAGGTGTGTCTGAGGAAACAGGGCAGGGTCCTGTGAAGCACATACTTCAGTCTGTTGATCGGGTCAGCTGTTCTCTCTGAGCTGCTGCTGAATGTTTGCTGTGTAACTGACACAGTCACTGTTGACTGAGCCAACCGACAGATCTGACCCGAGGACGCGCACCTGTCACACGCAGTCAACATGTGTGATCTGACTGTGGATATCTGCAGCAGGGTCACAGCACACAGGCTTTTGACCTTCATCATCATCATCAGCTCAACTGGATCTGTGTGGGCGGTGCCTCAGATCACAGACGGCTGATGCCCGTTGGCAGCTGTCACTCATCTCTCAGCTCTTATTGTTGTGACTGTGTCAGATCATGATGCTGCAGTGGCTGCATGGCCTCTCTACTAATTCAGTTCAGTTTTATTTATACAGCACCAAGTCTTCACAGAAGTTAAGGTTCAGACTGTACTCTGTATAATGTCTACAGAGACATTTCACCCAAGAGCAGAGACAGAGACACACAGAGGCAGTGACAGAGAACTTGGGACAGTGCAGGTTTCATGAAGAACAGGATTAAAAGTAACAAGACGACAATAACATGATTAGTAACAACATCACTACAAACAACAACAATGGAAGAACTAATGATGGTCAGACTGATAGTAGGACTAATAATAACCATTAGAGGGAGCTCAGTGCATGATGGGAAGTCCCGGCAGTCTGAGCCTACAGCAACTTAACTAGTAGATGGTTCAAGCCTGAGCCAGAACGAACTATATGCTTTATCACAGAGGAAGGAGTCTGCCTCCCAGTCTGCCTCCCAGTCTGCCTCCAAGGCCCAAAGGGGTAAATGGTTCCACAGGAGAGGAGCCTGAGAACTGAAGGATCTGCTGTACTTATGGAGACTTGAGGAACCAGCAGGATCTAACTAACTGAGAGACTGTTCGCTTCAACGTTGGCACTGAGACACAGTGTTTAAACAGACAGAAACTTTATTCGTCCCCGGGGGAAATTCACAGATTCCAGCAGAATCCACAAGCTAAGATAAGAAGGCGTGTGATCAATACAGTAAGTAAAATGAGTAAGAGTCTGGTACACAGCAGCAGAATCAATCATGTAAAGGTGAACAGTGTGACGAGCAGGTTCCAGTACAGAACGGTGGAGAACGTTAATGTAAGCACACGTTCTGAGGTTTACCTGTGAGGCAGTGCATGTTCCGTGCCACCAGGTGTGAACCCGTCTCTGTCAGTTCCTCACTGACGAGCAGAGGCTGGATGGTGCTGAAGGTGAGACAGGTGAGACGCTGGAGCGTGTAGACAGGTACGCAGACTGCAGCGGGTGGAGGGCGTGGCAGACCTGTGGCCTCAGGTGGTGCAGCCGCAGCCACTCTATCATCTTCATCACGTGTAACTCCGGGGCAGCCGGCCTGAGGTCATTCAGGTCTTCGGGTCGTGGTTTCTTTGGGACCGGGCTGATGCTGGAACATTTGAGCTGAGGAGACACGCGCTGCTGTCTGTTAGCTAAGCCCCTGTCCACACGGAGGCCGGCCAATCACAGCTGAGCTACAGTCACAGGTGTGTTTCTGTCTCGGCAGGATGGACGTTAAAAGAGCCCCAGCAGCAGATTTGAGGAGACCTCCAGCTCCTCCCACCTGCTCCTCCAGCCAATCAGAGACAGCGGCAGGGTCGAGGTGAGTGATTATCCCGTGTAAAACCCTAACGCTGACATGAAACACACTGATACACACAGTGTAACTTCCACTTCCTGATGATATATGAATAAATACCAGAAACACCAGCTTAAATGCTGAGGCATCGCTGTGTGCAGCACGGCTTAGAGTCCAGGACGTCCAAGTGTCTGACACTGTAAAAGAAAAGGACGCAGAGACGCTCTGTGCACTGCAGCGTCCACTCACCTGCTTTTATCCTCAGCACGTTCATCAGGAAGCGTTCAGGTTCTTTACCTGACGAAGGATCAGGTCGACGAGCAGAGCTGATAATCGATCGGTATCAATAAAATCATCCATAAACACACAGTCCGCTCAAGGGACTCAAGCTGTGGAGCTTTCTGTCGTCTGACACTGTCTTCATCAGCAGGTAAAGGTAAATCAGATCTAATAGACCTCAGAAGATAAAGTCATGTTTGTCTCAGGTCTCGATGACCTGTGTGGACAGGTGAGACGTCCATCTTCATCTTTCTGATACACGATACCTGATTCTGCTGATTGACTGGTGTCCAGGTTCAGTCCTCTGGACAGAGCAGGCTTCCTGTCCTTCAGCACCATGTCCTGGATGACTCCTGTGATGTGGTCCATGTCCAGGAAACGGCTGGACTTCAGCTCACTCAGTCTGTCCCCTCTGGACGGAGCCGATGCCAACGGAGACAGGTAGGACAGTAATAACAGTTCTGATAATGATTATTACCGTGTGCGAGGATGTGTGTTAATGTGTGTGTGTGTGTGTGTGTGTTCAGGCTTCAGAGACTCTGGGAACAGGAAGTGTGTGCGGTCGGTCTACAGAAAGCGTCTCTGACCCGAGTGCTGCTCTGCTTCCAGAGAGACCGTCTGCTGCTCGTCCTCTGCGTCACTGTCCTCTTCATGTTGGCTCTGTTTGTCGGCTCAGTGAGTCTCTGCTGCCCAGTGCAACCAGCATCACATGATATCCCACCACCACAGGGTTCCACACAGGGTTCCTCAGGGTTCCACACAGTGTTCCTCAGGATTCCTCTTGGTGTCTTCTGTCAGGGCGTCCTGGTCCATGAGATCCTCAGCTATGTCCTCCACCCGGAGTCGTCCTCGCTGTTGGGGGGCGTGGCTCTGTGTCTGGTTCTGGTCTCCGTGGAGCTCTTCAGGGTCGGCTGTCTCACTCTGAGCTGGGCCATGAACCTGAGGACAGGCATCAGGCTGAAGGCCGGGTTCTGTATGCTGGGCTTCAACAAGATCATCTCTCTGAGGACACACAGTGGAGTCTCCGTGGGACAGGTAGACACATTGGAAGCACGTCTGTTGGTGACAGCAGCAGACAGTAATGAAGCAGAGCTTTATTCTGAAAATCCCCCAGCTTTTATTTTCCAAATGTGAAATGATCGTTTCCACATTTTGACGTGTTGCGTTCCGTGTTCTTCCTGTGATGCTCTGACTCTGACGGTCTTCTCCTGACAGTCGACTGGTTTTCATCAGTGAAGATGATGAAGATCATGAAGATGATGACCAGCTGATGTAGCTGAAAGCTCCAGAAACATATCTGCATAATCACAGCCTGTCTGTCTCTGTCTGCCTCTCTGTCTCTCTCTGTCTGTCTGTCTCTCTCTGCGTGTCCCTCTCTGTTTGCCTGTCTCTGTCTCAGATGGTGAACATCCTGACCACGGACAGTTACCGTCTCTTTGACGCCGTCCTGTTGGGTCCATTAGTTCTGCCGTTTCCCCTGCTGCTCATCATCTGCTCCATCTACTCCTGCTACATCCTGGACTACACCGCCCTCATTGGCTTCTTCATCTTCCTCATCTTCATCGTGCTGCAGGTCTGTGTACACACTGCTCATACACGTTAGCTTAGCTTAGCTTAGCATGCGTTTGAGGTTTGTGTCTCTGTGAAGACTCGTCACCTGTGTGACTGAGGACCGACCGCCCGTCTGAGTGTCCTCAGAGCAGAGCTGAGTGATTCGTTGATTGATCGATAAGTTGATTGACAGAAAATGAAGGAGCTGGTGCTTCTTTTTGTCTCAGATTTGTCAGAAAACTGTGTCCATCAACTGAAACAGGACATTTAAAGACGTCACCTTTGTCCATCCCACAGTCAGGGGGAAAATTTCACAGGCTTCTTTCACTGTTTTCTGACATTTTATCCATGAAACAAATTGATCACATGATGTCTTTAACAGAATCTGATTGGTTAGAGACGGTCCCGTCCTGTGCTGTGATTGGCTCGTGTCGTTTCCAGCTGCAGCTCTTGTCACGTTCGATGTCTGAGGCGACGTTTGAGGAGATCATCAACTTTTTAACAAAGAGCGAACACAAGTCTCCGTGTTTCTGTCACTGCCGTTCAGCTGATCGAGTCCAAGCCGACAAACACATGACGAACTCATGACAAACTCACGCGAACGTGAAGTGAATCCTGAGCAACCTGCTCGCTCACTGAAACACTCTGCAGCCTGTGTATCAATCAGTGACCTCACTGATCAGGTTCTTTACAGTCACATGGCTTTATAAGACGTAATGATCCTGGATCTGAAACCGGTTTCCAGCCGGTCTGATGGTCCGTGTGGTTTTTACTGATAGAGACAACGGACAGACCCGGACCAAAGAGAGTTTAATCTGTGTGTGTGTGTGTGTGTGTGTCAGTTTGTGTTTGCCAGGCTCATCAATATGTTCCAGCAGAGAGCTTCACCTGTCACTGACAGTCGAGTCCGGACCACGAACGAGCTCCTCACCTGCATCAAACTCATCAAGATGTACGTGTGGGAGGAATCCTTCGAGAAGAAGATCACAGGTGAGAGGAGACGCTTTCTGTTTCCCTCACTGCTCTGCAAAATCTGCAGGTCGGACCGAACACACACACACACGCACACACACAGACACACACACACCACACACACACACACACACACACACTCAGAAATCGTGTGTGTGTGTGTGTGGTGTGTGTGTTGTGTTGTCCTGCGTCAGACATCAGGACCACAGAGAGGAGGATTTTGGAGAAGGCTGCCCTCATCCAGAACTTCAGTGTGACCATGAGTCCCCTCGTCCCCATCATCGCCGCCACCTGCACCTTCCTGGTTCACACCTGGCTCGGTTTACCTCTCAGCACCAGCACTGTGAGTAGAAACAGCTGATCTACCTGCACACACCTGTGTCTCCTCCCTGTGATGAAAGGTGTTGAGAGGTGTGCTGACTCACAGGGAGCTCGCTCTCAATCCTTCCTCTTCAGGCTTTTCCGGTCGTCACCATCTTCAACTGCATGAGGTTCATTCTGTCCATGTCTCCCACGGCCGTGAAGTTCCTGGCTGAGGCCGCCGTGTCTGTGGCTCGTCTGAAGGTAAGAACCTGATCACGGTCTGCGTGTCTCTGCACAGATGCTCCGGTTACTGCCGTTTGACGCCGAGACGCTGTCGTCCTGCCGTTTGGCGGTGGGCGGGGCCTGCCACTCATCCCACTGTTAGTGAGCAGATTGTTTACGTCCAGTTCATTCCTTTCTGAGTGGCCGAACACGGAGCCGGAACCAGGTCTCAGTTCAGCTGTGGATCGTTGGTCCTGATAAACTGAATCAGGTTCAACTGGAGAATTAATGGTTTCTACTGCTCCAAACACTGTGTCTGTGTCTCTGTGTGTGTGTCTGTGTCTCTGTGTCTCTGTGTGTGTGTGTGTCTGTGTGTGTGGGTGTGTGTGTGGGTGTGTGTGTGTGTCTGTTTGTGTGTGTGTGCATGTCTCTGTGGGTGTGTGTGTCTCTGTGTGTGTGTGTGTGTCTCTGTGTGTGTGTGCGTGTCTGTGTGTGTGTGTTGCAGAGGTTACTGCTGATAGAGAATCCAGAGTCCTATGTTGTCCAGAAGACTGACTCCAGGTCAGCAGCCGTCATCATGGACAAGGCCACGCTGTCCTGGACCAAACCCCTCAGCACCTGCACCGCAGAGGACAGGGACGACCTGGTGAACAAAACTAGCCTCACTGAGGTGACGCCCACCCTGAGGAACGTCTCCTTCACCCTCAACAAGGTGACGGTGGTTTTTACCTTCGCTTCCGTCTTCGCTGCGTGAGTTTCCTGTCTCAGACTGATCCGAACAGGAACAGGCCTCATGTCTCCGGTCTGAGGCTCTGCTGGGACCTGGTCCCCTCAGCTGAGACACAGCTGGATCCCGTAACAGTTGCTGGACTTCTGTCAGTGAGGATCAGTGTGTGTGTTCCTGACGCTGTGTGTTTGTGGTGCAGGGCAGGCTGCTGGGTGTGTGTGGCAACGTCGGCAGTGGGAAGACGTCACTGATCTGCAGTCTGTTAGAACAGGTGAGTTCACCTGATCCTGCATCATGCTCACCTGTGAACACACAGACCGTCTCAGACAGACGGGTTAGGACCAGACGGGTTTGTTCTCATGATAGAATCAAGAATCAAGAGAATCAAGAGTCTTTATTGTCATTATGTGAGCGTAACACAAATAAATAACACAATACTTAAAAAAGAAGACTTGTGAAAATATAAACACAAAGTAGAGTAAGTAAAGTAAGTAAGTAATAAAGTGCAGCTTAGTGCCAGTCCAGTGTATGGAATGCTGTGTGTGTTTGTGTTCTGTGTGGTTGTCAGCATCAGCAGAGGTGTGTGTGTGGGGGTGGGGGGGGTGGCTCACATGTTTGAGGCTCCTGTAGGGGGATGGGATGTGGGTGTTTTCACTGCGGTGGGGCTGTGGCTTTTACAGCTCTGGGGAAGAAGCTGTCCCTGAGTCTGTTGGTGATTGTTTTAATGTTCCTGATGGAAGCGCTACAAACAGTGCGCTTTCGATCGTGGCCCTGTAGAAGTGTGCGAGCAGCTGAGAGGAGAGTCCAGTTTGCTTCAACTGCCTGAGAAAGAAGAACCGTTGTTGGGCCTTTTTCACCAGGTGTGAAGTGTTCACAGACCACGAGAGGTCAGAGGAAATGTGGATGCCCATGAACTTTATGCTGTCCACACGCTCCACCGCGTCCCCATGTATGCAGACAGGAGTGTGTTCAGTCTTCCTGGACCTCCTATAGTCCACTAATGTCGACAGGTATTGGTGAAGCTTCGCCTCTGACAGGTGCCTCAGAGTTTCTCTGCAGGTCTCTGTCCAGGTGAACCTGTCGTATCATCTGCCATGTAGTCTCCTTAGTGACAGACACGTCCATGAAAAGTCTTCAGACCACATCACGGTTTTAAAATGGTTCTTATTGAAAACACTTCATCAGGTAAAAACCTGAGCAGGTAAACACTGTTGCTGTGTCGTGTATCAGATGCACCTGCAGCAGGGATCGGTTTTGGTGGACGGATCGATCGCCTATGCCTCCCAGCAGGCCTGGATCTTCTATGGGACAGTCCAGGACAACATCCTGATGGGGGAAACTCTGGACCAGTCCAGGTAAGATGAACGGCCCTGTCGGTGTGTACAGGTGTGAGCGAACGTCTGTGGTGACGCTGCGTTGCTGCTCTGCAGGTACAGCAGAGTCCTGTGGAGCTGTGACCTGGAGGCCGACCTCCACATGTTGGCTCACGGGGATCAGACTGTGGTGAGAGACTCTGCTCTGTTACTGATTGAGTGAGGACACCTGATGGTCCTTCAGGTGTCCTCACAGAGCAGAGGACATCTGATGGACTGTCAACCCTCAGCTTGAGTTCCATTACAACACTTTAGAACCTATCAGAGGACATGAGACCCACCTGATGTTGTGTTTGATTTTCATTTTGAATAATTCTTCTCTTTGGAACGTGGGTGTGTTCAGTCAGGTGCAGAGGAAGTGACTCACCTGGACACACCTGGAGAGAGATATTATCCCAGTGTAGAAGAAATGTCAGCTTCTTCTTCTTTAATTATTTTTCTTCTGTTCGTCTGAATGTTTCAAACAAACTGAGACTGAGGACACGAGTGTCCGACAGCGGAGGACGTTTGAGTGTCCATGTGTCAGCTGCTCGTCCTCTCAGATGCAGAGTGTAACTGTGTGTGTCTTCAGTTAGGGGAGCAGGGCGTGAACCTTTCGGGGGGACAGAAACAGAGGATCAGTCTGGCCCGAGCCGTTTACGCCAACAAAGACATCTACCTGCTGGACGACCCGCTGTCCGCTGTGGACGTCCACGTAGGGAAACGCATCTTTGAAGAGTGCATCAAGAAGGACCTGCAGGGGAAGTCTGTCATACTGGTCACCCACCAGCTGCAGGTGGGTTCATACTGGTCACCCACCAGCTACAGGCTGACCCCCATCTGTGGCCAGTGTGGACGACTAGAACGTCTGTCTGTGGTCATGTTGTATGTCATCTTTGAGATTGTGCTGTGTGTGTGTGTGTGTGTGTGTGTGTGTCAGGTTGTGACAAGCTCATAGCACAAAGATTTGTCCTGTCTCCTTCTCCGCTCTCTCTGTCTCTGTGTCTCTGTCTGTGTCTCTGTCTGTGTCTCTGTCTCTCTGTGTCTGTGTCTCTGTGTCCATCAGTACATGGAGTTCTGTGATGAGGTCCTGGTCCTGAAGGATGGGTCAGTCCTGGAAACAGGAAGTCACGTAGACCTGATGAGGATGGAGGGTCACTACGCCGAGCTCATCACCAAACACCTGAGGGAGCAGAGAACAGTAAGACACGCCCCCCCACTCCAGCGTCCTCAGTTTGACATGATCATTTTCTGACTGAGCGTCTTCACTTCGTGCTGCCGCTTCATGTTTCCAACCTCAGGAAGACCAGAAGAAGAAGGAGGCGGAGCTGAACTGCCACATGGACAGAGGCATTGTTAACCCAGGTACGTCACACAGCTCATGGACACAGACTCAGAGCAGCAGCTGAACAGTCACATGACAGGAAGTGATCTGACGTGCACACAGCTCAGTGTTTTTAAACATGATGAAATCTCAGATCAGTCGCTCTCAGACTCCACTGAAGCAGTTTGGTTCAGTGGTTACACAGAGAACTTCAGCCTCACCGTCGCTGTTTTACCGCAGCTGCACTTTATTCACCAGCAGAATCAGTCTGGTCACGTGATCTGTCCTGTCACGCTCTGTTTGTTCACAGCGTTCGACATGTCAGACGAGAGCGCGGCCGCACTGTCACCTGACAAACGTAAGTCTGTCCTCACGTTCATGTCTTTAACCCGGGGAACCTCAGCATTCCTCAGAGTTCCTCAGTGTTCCTCAGAGTTCCTCAGCGTTCTCACAGACTGTCTTTGTGAGGTTCTGTGAGAACAGCGCTTGTGTTGGAACAGGACAGTTCCTCAGTCATGTTCACCAAACACACGACCGGTCCCGGTGAGTTTCTGGAAAACTTTACGAAAACAACATTAAGCTGAAGAACAACATATAAAAGCTACTGTTCAACTAATGGCACAGCTTCACCTGTGAGAAAGGACAGGTGAAAAACACAGAGGGAAGATACGCTGCACCCTGTCATCTGAATTCATTCATTCATTCATTCATTCCTGCTCTGTCTGCTTTCACAGTAAAAGCCTGCCTGTAAAGAGAAGGCAGCAGGACTTTACTGTGAAAACCCTGTAGGAAGTGTTTCAGTCATGGAAGGAGAACACCTGAGGGAATTTATTAGAACAGGTAAACGTGGAAGAAGTGTCCAGACAAAACTGGGGAAATTCAAAATAAAGGTCTTTTTCTAAGAGAAGGCAAAATAAAAGCCTTGTTCTCTGACACTGAGGTAAAGAAGTCTGCAGAGTGTGAACAGCGCCATCATGTGGCCAGTTTTTACATCTTCATACCTGTAGGAGCCACGTTAACGCAGGCATCATTTTCTGTTTGATGGGACACGTGAGACCGAGGTTCTGACCCAAAACTGGACCAGCTGTTCAGCTGCTCTGTGATTCCTCAGGGTTCCCTCAGTTCTCCTCAGGGTCTCTGACTGACTGTTAACAGACCTGTGGTTGGGATCAGTCCAGCTGCCGGTTCTCATAAAGAACTGAATGAAAGCTGCTGAGAACCTGAGGCTCAGCAGGAACTTCACTAACGTGTTCGTCCTCTGTGAAGCTGCTGATCAGCTGATCCTCCAGGAAAACACCACAGGAACCCTGGTCACCTGGAGAACGTTCAGAGGCTACAGCCAGGCAGCAGGAGGTCAGCACGCACGCACACATACAAACACACGCACACGCACGCACAGAACATGAACACAATGGGGTGGTAGCCTGCACCCTTCAAAATAAAAGCATTTTTTATGAGACATGTTTTTCGTGTCTTCCTGCAGGATTCTGTGTGAGCCTCTTCATCCTCCTCCTCTTCATCATCCTGATCACTAATGTAGCTTTAAGCTACTGGTGGCTCAGCTACTGGCTGTTCCAGGGACACGGGGTCAGACACACACACAAACACACACTTGATTAGAAAATGAATGACAGTTAAATATAAAGGAATCATCGGTTCTCCTGGTAGAAGGTTCCTCATTAATACTGTGACAGTGGAGTTTGGAGCTGCACCAGCAGACGATTTAAAGAAACGAAAAACTTCAGAGGAAATTTTCTTCTAAACCAAACGATTCAAACATCTGGACTGGGTGTTGTGTTGTTCCTCAGACCACCAACGTGACATCCTCTGAGCGAGGAAACGTCTCTGTGAACGCCGACCTTCCCTTCTACCAGCTGATGTTTGGCGTGATGATCGTCCTCCTGCTGAGCGTCTGCACGATCAAATGTTTCTGCTACATCAAGGTCACATTTCACGCCTCCACCTCACTGCACAACAACCTGCTGAGGAAGGTGAGACAGAAACTCAGCGACAACCAAGAATGAACAGCCAGATGAGTGACAGGGACATGGACAGGGGCGTGGAGACAGGGACGTGGAGACAGGGACGTGGAGACATTGTTTGTTAGGCTGTTATTATCAACATTATCTTCAGCCTCAGTGCTCATCATCATCATCTTCATAAAGGATGTAACCCTAACCCTAACCCTTAGCATTGTCCTTACATGTTCGTCCTCTGAAGCCACATTAAGTCTTTGTCTCCATCCAGTTGTTGTTGTGAGTTTGTAAACAGTTGTGATCAGCTGACCGGTCGGCCTCTCCCTCAGATTGTGGTGAGTCCAATGAGTTTCTTCGACACGACTCCGACCGGACGCGTCCTCAACTGTTTCTCCAGGTATCAGGATGAGATGGACTCTCTGGTCCCTCACCATCTGAACGCCCTGCTCATCTTCTGTCTGATCGCCGTCTGCGTTTGCATCATCAACTCCATCATCTTCCCCGTCATGCTGCTGCCGGTGCTCGTCCTCACCGCACTCCTCGCCCTCCTCCTCTGGTGAGTCCTCATTTCATCAGGTGACCGCACAGTCATAAATAAAGTTAGAAATTTAGATTTCTGACCTGTGATCAGCTGAAGTATTGATATTGATTGTTGTGACGGTGAAACAGCTGGAATCGAACTGTAACAGCTGGTCACAGTCTGCTTTCCCGTTCCCATCAGGCCCTGTTTCCCTGTTCTCCCCCTTCATTTCCTCAGTCCTGCTGTTCTTCCTCTGCCCACCTGTCCTCAGACTTCCTTCCTGTACCCATGTCCATCTGCTCACTTGTTTTTCTTTTAGAGTCACGTGAGCTTCCTGGCCCGCTGACACACCTGTTCCCAGTTTTAAACCTGCTGTTGTCTCAGGCTCCTCGTCACATCTGGTTTTCCTTCTCAGTGTTGCCCTGAGACCCTGCTGCTTGTACCTGCCTGTACCTGCCTGTTACTCACCTGTGGAGGAGGTCTGAGGCAGAGGTTCTGCTGCTGGAGTGGTGGAGAGAGCAGAGAGCTGCTGATGTTCCCTGCGGAGGTGAAGTGACGGTCGGGACAGTGATGCTGAGCTTTACCGACTCTCCTCTCTCTGCAGGATGTTCCTGAGAAACATCTGTGAGTTAAAGAAGATGGAGAACATCAGTCGCTCTCCCTGCATCTCTCTGTGCACCTCCATTGCTCAGGGCCTCAGCACCATCCACGCCTACAACAAGATGGACAGCTACACACAGCTGTAAGAACATCTGTTTCCACATGTGTTTGGTGTCTGTGGATGGACATGGCATGTTAAAGTTGTTGTGTTACAGATCCACAGTGTGTGTGTGTGTGTGTGCTCCTGTTTGTGTTGCAGGTTTAAGAGTCTCTCTGATGTCAATGCAAACCACTTCCTGCTCTTTAACTACGCCATGCGTTGGCTCTGTTTCCTGGTCGACTCTCTATGTGCCGTCATGACGCTGCCGGTCGCTCTGCTCGTCGTCTTCAGCTCTAACGACGTCTGCAGCCCCGCCATGAAGGCCCTCGCCCTGTGCTACATCATACAGGTACAGCTATCACCTGACACTCACTCGTGCTTAAAGTGTTTTAGAGAACAGGAATAAATAAACAGTAAACACCATAAATAAACAAATGAAATGATGAAACAGTCTGAGTTGCTCCAAATGAAGTCAGCTGAGTGTAACATCCAGAGGATGATCCAGGACTGTGTTTGACCACGTGTGTGACGCAGACTCTCCTCAGTTGCTGAACTGCTGAATGTTAGCTCATCCAAATCAAGCTAACGTTAGCTCCGTTTCGTTTTTTTAAGTAAAAGCCGAGTTTGCAGTCGGTTCTGACTCTGCAGCGCGATGAATCATTCAGGCTTCCTGGATCACCAGGTTTCCTGTACCTGAGCACTGCCTCTGTCAGTGTCACCTGATGCTGCTGCTGCCACGCTCTGCAGCAGAACTCTGATAGTGACCTGAAGATGGTGATAGACAAGAAGTCACACGATAACCAGAGTTATTCCGGTTCATCCTGAGGGGAACATGAATGTTTGAAACATTTCATCATCGGTCCATCCAGCAGCTGAGAGTTGAGATGCTTCACCAAACCTGTAAATGTGAACCAGCCACAGTAAACTGACCTGAAACACACCTGAGCGGTGTCCCAGGAGATCTCCGGCTCCAAATCTGCATTTCTGCACCACTTTACACAGTAAATCTGATGGATGTTGATGGATAAGTCAAGGTTACATCTCTGATAGTGTGTGTTTGTAAGTCATATTATTAATGCTTGTGTTTCCAGCTGACGAGTAACTGTCAGTATATGATCCAGTCGCTGATGGAAGTGGAGGCCAGGTTCATCTCTGTGGAGCGGGTGCTGGAGTACATCACGGTCAGTAAAGGAAAATATCATTCACATTAGATGAATAAAGTTACACTGACAGAGTGAAAATAGTGGAACCCAACTACAGAAAGGAACTGGTGCAGACCAAACACTGAGCTAAAAGACAGGGAATGCTGGACTGAGAGTCCTCAGGTGGACTCAGAGTCCTGAGGTGGACTCAGAAACCTCAGGTGGACTCAGAGTCCTGAGGTGGACTCAGAGACCTCAGGTGGACTCAGAGACCTCAGGTAGACTGAGAGACCTCAGGTGGACTGAGAGTCCTCAGGTGGACTCAGAGACCACTCCGTCTGTGACTGAGGGATATGGAAATAAGCAGCTGTTTGAGAATAAGTTCAACGCATCAACTGAAAGGGTGAAATGTTAGTGTTTGTTTCACTTCATGCTGTATTCATAATTCTTTGGTTACAATCAAACTCCCTGTGAAAAATGAAGAAAATGAAATGTAGTGTACAGAAGAGCTGGAAGACAGAGGCAAGAAAAAACATGTTCTAAAATAAATCAAATCGAATAAAAAAAAACTACAATACCTACCCCTTAGAATATACATAAACCCTAACATCATCAAAATAAAAGCATATCTTCATATTTACATATGTACATATGTACATGATATTTCATACATTAATTCATATAAGTATTTGTACTGAAGTATGGTCCCAAATATTAAGTGCTGGCTGTGATTCAGGGCTGTGAGTCAGAGGGCTCGAGGCAGCGGCAGGTGGAGCAGGTCTCAGAGGACTGGCCTCAGCACGGAGCAATCACCTTCCTGGACTATACAATGAGGTACAGGCCGAACTCACCCATCGTCCTCAATGGGCTACAGATCCACATCAGAGCTGGGGAGAAGCTTGGCATCGTGGGAAGGACCGGCTCCGGTAAGAACAGGTCTACAGCCGCCCCACCCTGCTGGGGTCTTTTTCTAAGGAGCCCAGGTTATGGAGAAAACTTTTAACTTAAAAACAACAACAAATAAATAATAGATTAAAGTCCCACAGTGGGGAAACTGTATCTGTCACAACAGCAAAGAGACAGATTCACTCAGAATATACAACAAATAGAAAGAGTTCAGATACGATGTAAGAGTGTTAGAATTACGATGCACAGTATGAGCAGTATATAGAATATCGTACACAGTCAGAGCCAAAGTAGAGACAGTATAAGCAGCAGAGAAAGTGTGAACTGCACAATGCTGTACATATTGCACCTGAAATAGGTGTAGAGCAGGGCAGTCCCAGGATCTCCCTGCCCCTCTGTCCCTCTGGTTCCTTCTGGAGGACACTGGTTTTCACCCAGTGTCGTTCTTGTATCATGTGGAATCATGTGATAGACTGAACAGAGAGTAACAGCTGTGATGATGAAGTGCTGCAGAGTAAACATGTCCTTTGTGTGTTCAGGGAAGTCGTCTCTGGCCGTGGCTCTGTTCCGACTGGTTGAACCAGCGGCAGGAAGCATCCTGATCGATGGAGTGGACGTCACGTCCATCGGCCTGTCTGACCTGCGCAGAAAACTCTCCATCATCCCCCAAGACCCAGTGCTGTTCACCGGGACCGTGAGGTAACCTCAGCCGCCTCCACAGTCTGTGCTCTTATGAAACACCATCAGTCCACATTTGGACAAGAATGATACAAATGACCACCACTTCTCCGACTCCACCTGTTTGACCCATCATGCTTTGGGAGCTGGCTTGTGTATAAGCCTCGACAGACAGCTACGTCTGGCAATGCGAGGGTCGTCTGACAGATGGAGACAGGCAGAGGCGTCAGCACGTTCCTCATACAGGAGGAGGCTGTGGAGGATCAGGGAATCAGAGCTCCACGAGTTTATATCAACCGCCTGCAGGTCAGGGACAGGGACACTGAAGGTCAGGGACGTACAGGATTGGAGGATAAACTGAATATGTGACTGTAAAACGACTCCTGTATCTGGCTCCGTAACCAACCTTTAACTAACATGCTGGTTCAAACTGTTTTGTTTCCATGGAAACGGCTGCAGATGTGTTTTCAGAGACAGGTGTGTCAGTGTTTGTGCTCGTCTGCAGGTACAACCTGGACCCTTTCAACAGCTACAGTGATGAGGAGATCTGGGCAGCTCTGGAGAAGACCTACATGAAGGACACGGTATGTTTGTGTTCCTGCCGTTCAGCTGCAAGAATTCTGTGGTCCGTGTTCTGTGTTCTGTGGTCCGCGTTCTGTGGTCCGTGTTCTGTGGTCTGTGGTCTGTGTTCTGTGGTCCGCGTTCTGTGGTCCGTGTTCTGTGGTCTGTGTTCTGTGGTCCGTGTTCCGTGTTCTGTGTTCCGTGTTCTGTGGTTTGTGGTCCGTGTTCTGTGGTCCGTGTTCTGTGTTCTGTGTTCTGTGGTCCGCAGTCTGTGTTCTGTGGTCCGCATTCTGTGTTCTGTGTTCTGTGGTCTGTGGTCCGTGTTCTGTGGTCTGTGTTCTGTGTTCTGTGTTCTGTGGTCCGTGTTCCGTGTTCTGTGTTCCGTGTTCTGTGGTTTGTGGTCCGTGTTCTGTGGTCTGTGTTCTGTGTTCTGTGTTCTGTGGTCCGCAGTCTGTGTTCTGTGTTCTGTGGTCTGTGGTCCGCATTCTGTGTTCTGTGGTCTGTGGTCCGTGTTCTGTGGTCTGTGTTCTGTGGTCTGTGGTCCGTGTTCTGTGGTCTGTGTTCTGTGTTCTGTGGTCTGTGTTCTGTGGTCCGTGTTCTGTGTTCTGTAGTCCGCGTTCTGTGGTCCGTGTTCTGTGGTCTGTGGTCTGTGGTCCGCATTCTGTGGTCTGTGTTCTGTGGTCTGTGGTCTGTGTTCTGTGTTCTGTGTTCTGTGGTCTGTGGTCTGTGGTCCGTGTTCTGTGGTCCGCGTTCTGTGTTCTGTGGTCCGCGTTCTGTGGTCTGTGTTCTGTGTTCTGCGGTCTGTGTTCTGTGTTCTGTGGTCCGTGTTCTGTGGTCTGTGGTCCGTGTTCTGTGGTCCGCGTTCTGTGGTCCGTGTTCTGTGGTCCGTGGTCCGCGTTCTGTGGTCCGTGTTCTGTGTTCTGTGGTCTGTGGTCCGCGTTCTGTGGTCCGTGTTCTGTGGTCTGTGGTCCGCATTCTGTGTTCTGTGGTCTGTGGTCCGTGTTCTGTGGTCTGTGGTCTGTGTTCTGTGGTCTGTGGTCCGCGTTCTGTGGTCCGTGTTCTGTGGTCCGTGTTCTGTGGTCTGTGGTCCGCATTCTGTGTTCTGTGGTCTGTGGTCTGTGTTCTGTGTTCTGTGGTCTGTGGTCTGCGTTCTGTGGTCCGTGGTCTGTGGTCCGCATTCTGTGTTCTGTGGTCTGTGGTCTGTGTTCTGTGGTCTGTGGTCCGTGTTCTGTGGTCTGTGGTCCGCGTTCTGTGGTCCGCGTTCTGTGGTCTGTGTTCTGCGGTCTGTGTTCTGTGTTCTGTGGTCCGTGTTCTGTGGTCTGTGGTCCGTGTTCTGTGGTCCGCGTTCTGTGGTCCGTGTTCTGTGGTCTGTGGTCCGTGTTCTGTGGTCTGTGTTCTGTGTTCTGTGGTCCGCGTTCTGTGGTCCGCATTCTGTGGTCTGTGTTCTGTGTTCTGCGGTCCGCGTTCTGTGGTCCATGTTCTGTGGTCCGTGTTCTGTGGTCTGTGGTCTGTGGTCCGCGTTCTGTGGTCCGTGTTCCGTGTTCTGTGGTCTGTGTTCCGTGGTCTGTGTTCCGTGTTCTGTGTTCTGTGGTCCGTGTTCTGTGGTCTGTGTTCTGTGGTCTGTGGTCCGTGTTCCGTGTTCTGTGGTCCGTGGTCTGTGGTCTGTGTTCTGTGGTCTGTGGTCCGCGTTCTGTGGTCTGTGGTCCGCATTCTGTGTTCTGTGGTCTATGGTCCGCGTTCTGTGGTCCGTGTTCTGTGGTCTGTGGTCCGCATTCTGTGTTCTGTGGTCTGTGGTCCGTGTTCTGTGGTCTGTGGTCTGTGTTCTGTGTTCTGTGGTCTGTGGTCCGCGTTCTGTGGTCCGTGGTCTGTGGTCCGCATTCTGTGTTCTGTGTTCTGTGGTCTGTGGTCTGTGTTCTGTGTTCTGTGGTCTGTGGTCCGTGTTCCGTGGTCTGTGGTCTGTGGTCCGTGGTCCGTGGTCCGTGGTCCGTGTTCTGTGGTCCGTGGTCTGTGGTCTGTGTTCTGTGGTCCGTGTTCTGTGTTCCGTGGTCTGTGTTCTGTGGTCTGTGGTACGTGTTCTGTGGTCTGTGGTCTGTGTTCTGTGTTCTGTGTTCTGTGGTCCGTGGTCTGTGGTCTGTGGTCCGTGTTCTGTGGTCTGTGTTCTGTGGTCTGTGGTCTGTGGTCCGTGGTCCGTGGTCCGTGTTCTGTGGTCCGTGGTCTGTGGTCTGTGTTCTGTGGTCCGTGTTCTGTGTTCCGTGGTCTGTGTTCTGTGGTCTGTGGTACGTGTTCTGTGGTCTGTGGTCTGTGTTCTGTGTTCTGTGTTCTGTGGTCCGTGGTCTGTGGTCTGTGGTCCGTGTTCTGTGGTCTGTGTTCTGTGGTCTGTGGTCTGTGGTCCGTGGTCCGTGGTCCGTGTTCTGTGGTCCGTGGTCTGTGGTCTGTGTTCTGTGGTCCGTGTTCTGTGTTCCGTGGTCTGTGGTCTGTGTTCTGTGTTCTGTGGTCTGTGGTCCGTGGTCTGTGGTCTGTGGTCCGTGTTCTGTGGTCTGTGTTCTGTGGTCTGTGGTCTGTGGTCTGTGGTCCGTGGTCCGTGTTCTGTGGTCCGTGGTCTGTGGTCCGTGTTCTGTGGTCCGTGTTCTGTGTTCCGTGGTCTGTGTTCTGTGGTCTGTGGTACGTGTTCTGTGGTCTGTGGTCTGTGTTCTGTGTTCTGTGGTCTGTGGTCCGTGTTCTGTGGTCTGTGGTCTGTGTTCTGTGTTCTGTGGTCTGTGGTCTGTGTTCTGTGGTCTGTGGTCCGTGTTCTGTGTTCTGTGTTCTGTTTTCTGTGGTCTGTGGTCTGTGTTCTGTGTTCTGTGGTCTGTGGTCCGTGTTCTGTGGTCCGTGTTCTGTGTTCTGTGTTCTGTGGTCTGTGTTCTGTGGTCTGTGGTCTGTGTTCTGTGGTCTGTGGTCCGTGTTCTGTGGTCTGTGTTCTGTGTTCTGTGGTCCGTGTTCTGTGTTCTGTAGTCCGCGTTCCGTGTTCTGTGGTCTGTGTTCTGTGGTCCGTGTTCTGTGTTCTGTAGTCCGCGTTCTGTGGTCCTTGTTCTGTGGTCCGTGTTCTGTGTTCTGTGGTCTGTGGTCCGCGTTCTGTGGTCCGTGTTCTGTGGTCCGCGTTCTGTGGTCCGTGTTCTGTGGTCTGTGGTCCGCATTCTGTGTTCTGTGTTCTGTGGTCTGTGGTCTGTGTTCTGTGTTCTGTGGTCTGTGGTCCGCGTTCTGTGGTCCATGTTCCGTGTTCTGTGGTCCGCGTTCTGTGGTCTGTGTTCTGTGGTCTGTGGTCCGCATTCTGTGTTCTGTGGTCTGTGGTCTGTGTTCTGTGTTCTGTGGTCTGTGGTCCGCGTTCTGTGGTCCGTGTTCTGTGGTCTGTGGTCCGCATTCTGTGTTCTGTGTTCTGTGGTCTGTGGTCTGTGGTCCGTGTTCTGTGGTCTGTGTTCTGTGTTCTGTGGTCTGTGGTCCGCGTTCTGTGGTCCGTGGTCTGTGGTCCGCATTCTGTGTTCTGTGTTCTGTGGTCTGTGGTCTGTGTTCTGTGTTCTGTGGTCTGTGGTCCGTGTTCTGTGGTCTGTGGTCTGTGGTCCGTGTTCTGTGGTCTGTGGTCTGTGGTCCGTGTTCCATGTTCTGTGTTGGTGTAGTTTTGTCACCTCACATCACTGCTCTGGTGTCTCTTGTCTCATGGCGGTGCTGTTGGACCAGGTCTCTGGTCTGGACGGGAAGCTGCAGGCCCAGCTGATGGACAACGGAGGGAACTTCTCTGTGGGACAGAGGCAGCTGATGTGTCTGAGCAGAGCTCTGCTACGAAACTCTAAGGTCTGTCCGTTTATCTGAAATTTGTGTGACTGACTGCACGTCTGTCTGTCCGTTCTCACGTCTTGCGTCACCACCCCTACTGTCCATCAGATCATCCTGTTGGACGAGGCCACGGCGTCTGTTGACGCAGAGACGGACGCTCTGATCCAGATCACCATCAGAGAGGCCTTTCAGCACTGCACCATGCTCACCATCGCTCACCGCATCAACACGGTGCTGCAGGCGGACCGCATCCTCGTCCTCAACCACGGACAGGTAACCGCTGCACACCGGGCTCCGGCTCAGCGTTACAGGAACGTTTCAGCTCGGACCTCGTCACGTTTCCATCTAACTGACTCTGGTCGTTATTCATACGTGAGGCCAACACCTGAAATTACCAGTTCAATTCAATTCAATTCATATGAATATGATGGGAAACAGGAGCAAACAGCTGTCAGGGTTGGTCATTATTTCCATCACAGTCTGCAGAGAATATGAATCCAACATGGATCTGAAGCAGAGTGGGACATTAAATACAATCATGTGTTTACATGACGAGGTTCAGGTCTGGAAGAGGCTCCTGTGATGTTCAGGGTCACTGTGGAAAATCTGTAAAAGCCATGACTTGAACAGACGGATGACTGTGATGTTCCAGGTTCTCTGTGTGACCTCTGCCTCTGCATTGTCCTGCAGGTCGTAGAGTTCGATCATCCACACGTGTTGCAACAGAGACCAGACTCACTGTTCTCCTCTCTGCTGACTGCTGCCAACTCTGTGATGTCCTGAAGTCCTTAAATGCTCCACAGCATGAACCCCAGCAGGATGACAAGACTTTGAGCAGTTCTCAGATCAAGTCTGTTTCAATGTAAATTTATGGCCTGTTTAAATTTGTATTTATTGTTTTCACTGTGGCATTTATAACAAATAAAACATCAGCTGCTGAACTTCAGCTTCATCAGATGAGCAGTGTGTGTGTGAAGCACTGTATATTTCCACTGATGTCTTCAGAGTCTTGTTGAGTTTTAAAGTCCATCTCTGCCACTGAGACGGAGACCTGCAGACTCCAGTTCTGCTGCGTTACCGTAGAAATGTTTTGGTGGTGTATTCACCGTGGACAGTCATTGGACAGTCCTAAAACTGTGTCTTCTACCTCTGGCCCGGTCCTGGTCCTGTGGATACTGTCCTGATAAAATGTGGATCACTGAAAGTGGACTGGAGTCCAGCTGCTGACACAAGCGAAAGGTCCCCATGTCCCTACAGAGGGCCGAGACCCCCATCTCTTTGTGGCAGTTGTGGGTCGTTGTTATAGTTGTTCAGCCATACCCTGACTTTTTTTGTCATTTTGAGGTCTTACAAAAATTTGACTTTTTTTTGGCATTTTTTGACGCCTTACTATAGTAAGACATTTTTTATGACGTTTTGAGGTCTTACAGAAATGTAACTTTTTTGGGCATTTTTTGACGCCTTACTATAGTATGACGTTTTTTGGCATTTTTTGACGCCAATGACGTTTTCTATGACATTTTGAAATCTTACAAAAATTTGACTTTTTTTGGCATTTTTTGACGCCTTACTATAGTATGACGTTTTTTATGAATTTTTGAGGTCGAAAAATTTTTTTGACTTTTTTTGCCCAAAAAAAAGGCCATACTATGCTATGACGTTTCTTATGACATTTTGAGGTCAAAAAAAATTATGACTTTTTTTGACCGAAAAAAAAACCCGCCATACTATACTATGACGTTTTTTATGAAATTTTGAGATCGTAAAAATTTTTGACTTTTTTTGCCCGAAAAAAATTTAGACTTTTTTTGCCCGAAAAAAACGCCATACTATACTATGACGTTTTTTATGACATTTTGAGGTCGAAAATTTTTTTGACTTTTTTTGCCCGAAAAAAAAATGCCATACTATACTATGACGTTTTGTATGACATTTTGAGGTGGAAAAAAATTTTGAATTTTTTTGCAGGAAAAAAAATTTGACTTTTTTTGCCCGAAAAAAACACCATACTATACTATGACGTTTCTTATGACATTTTGAGGTCGAAAGAAATTTTGACTTTTTTTGCCCTAAAAAAACGCCATACTATACTATGACTTTATTTATGACATTTAGAGGTGGAAAAAATTTTTGACTTTTTTTGCCCGAAAAAAACGCCATACTATACTATGACGCTTTTTATGACATTTTGAGGTCGAAAATTTTTTTGACTTTTTTTGCAGGAAAAAAACGCCATACTATACTATGACTTTTTTTTATGACATTTTGAGGTCGAAAAAATTTCTAACTTTTTTTGCCAGAAAAAAACGCCATACTATACTATGACGTTTTGTATGACATTTTGAGGTGGAAAAAATTTTTGAATTTTTTTGCAGGAAAAAAAATTTGACTTTTTTTGCCCGAAAAAAAACACCATACTATACTATGACGTTTTTTATGACATTGTGAGGTTGAAAAAAATGTTGACTTTTTTTGCCCGAAAAAAACGCCATACTATACTATGACTTTTTTTCATGACATTTTGAGGTCGAAAATTTTTTTGACTTTTTTTGACCGAAAAAAACCCCATACTATACTATGACGTTTTTTATGACATTTTGAGGTCGAAAAAAATGTTGACTTTTTTTGCCCGAAAAAACGCCATACTATACTATGACGTTTTTTATGACATTTTGAGGTGGAAAAAAATTTTGACTTTTTTTGCCCGAAAAAAACACCATACTATACTATGACGTTTCTTATGACATTTTGAGGTCGAAAGAAATTTTGACTTTTTTTGCCCTAAAAAAACGCCATACTATACTATGACGTTTCTTATGACATTTTGAGGTCGAAAGAAATTTTGACTTTTTTTGCCCTAAAAAAACGCCATACTATACTAGGACTTTTTTTATGACATTTTGAGGTCGAAAAAATTTTTGACTTTTTTTGCCCGAAAAAAACGGCATACTATATTATGACGTTTTTATGACATTTTGAGGTTGAAAAAAAATTTCACTTTTTTTTCAGATTTTGACACCCTACTATACTATGACGTTTTTTATGACATTTTGAGGTCGAAAAAAATTTTGACTTTTTTTGCCTGAAAAAAAATTTGACTTTTTTTGCCCTAAAAAAACGCCATACTATACTATGACTTTATTTATGACTTTTTGAGGTCGAAAAATTTTTTGACTTTTTTTGCCCGATAAAAACGCCATACTCTACTATGACTTTTTTTTATGACATTTTGAAGTCGAAAAAGAATTTGACTTTTTTTGCCCGAAAAAAACACCTTACTATACTATGACTTTTTTTTATGACATTTTGAGGTCGAAAAAATTTCTACCTTTTTTTGCCCGAAAAAAACGCCATACTATACTATGACGTTTTTTATGACATTTTGAGGTCGAAAAAAATGTTGACTTTTTTTGCCCGAAAAAACGCCATACTATACTATGACATTTTTTATGACATTTTGAGGTGGAAAAAAATTTTGACTTTTTTTGCCCGAAAAAAACACCATACTATACTATGACTTTTTTTTTATGACATTTTGAGGTCGAAAAATTTTTTGACTTTTTTTGCCCGAAAAAAACGCCATACTATACTATGACTTTTTTTTTATGACATTTTGAGGTCGAAAAAATTTCTACCTTTTTTTGCCTGAAAAAAACGCCATACTATACTATGACGTTTTGTATGACATTTTGAGGTGGAAAAAATTTTTGAATTTTTTTGCAGGAAAAAAAATTTGACTTTTTTTGCCCGAAAAAAACACCATACTATACTATGACGTTTTTTATGACATTGTGAGGTCGAAAAAAATTTTGACTTTTTTCGCCCGAAAAAAATGGCACACTATACTATGACGTTTTTATGACATTTTGAGGTTGAAAAAAAATTTCACTTTTTTTTCAGATTTTGACACCCTACTATACTATGACGTTTTTTATGACATTTTGAGGTCTAAAAAATTTTTGACTTTTTTTGCCTGAAAAAAAACCCTTACTATACTATGACGTTTTTTATGACATTTTGAGGTCGAAAATTTTTTTGACTTTTTTTGCCCGATAAAAACGCCATACTATACTATGACTTTTTTTTATGACATTTTGAAGTCGAAAAAGAATTTGACTTTTTTTGCCCGAAAAAACGCCATACTATACTATGACGTTAGTTATGACTTTTTGAGGTCGAAAAATTTTTTGACTTTTTTTGCCCAAAAAAATGCCATACTATACTATGACGTTTTTTATGAAATTTTGAGATCGTAAAAATTTTTGACTTTTTTTGCCCGAAAAAAATTTAGACTTTTTTTGCCCGAAAAAAACGCCATACTATACTATGACGTTTTTTTATGACATTTTGAGGTCGAAAATTTTTTTGACTTTTTTTGCTCGAAAAAAAACGCCATACTATACTATGACGTTTTGTATGACATTTTGAGGTGGAAAAAAATTTTGAATTTTTTTGCAGGAAAAAAAATTTGACTTTTTTTGCCCGAAAAAAACACCATACTATACTATGACGTTTCTTATGACATTTTGAGGTCGAAAGAAATTTTGACTTTTTTTGCCCTAAAAAAACGCCATACTATACTATGACTTTATTTATGACATTTTGAGGTGGAAAAATTTTTTGACTCTTTTTGCCCGAAAAAAACGCCATATTATACTATGACGCTTTTTATGACATTTTGAGGTCGAAAATTTTTTTGACTTTTTTTGCCCGAAAAAAACGCCATACTATACTATGACGTTTCTTATGACATTTTGAGGTCGAAAGAAATTTTGACTTTTTTTGCCCTAAAAAAACGCCATACTATACTAGGACTTTTTTTATGACATTTTGAGGTCGAAAAAATTTTTGACTTTTTTTGCCCGAAAAAAACGGCATACTATACTATGACGTTTTTATGACATTTTGAGGTTGAAAAAAAATTTCACTTTTTTTCAGATTTTGACACCCTACTATACTATGACGTTTTTTATGACATTTTGAGGTCGAAAAAATTTTTGACTTTTTTTGGACGAAAAAAATTTGACTTTTTTTGCCCTGAAAAAAAATACATACTATACTATGACTTTAGTTATGACTTTTTGAGGTCGAAAAAATTTTTGACTTTTTTTGCCTGAAAAAAAACCCTTAGTATACTATGACGTTTTTTATGACTTTTTGAGGTCGAAAAATTTTTTGACTTTTTTTGCCCGATAAAAACGCCATACTCTACTATGACTTTTTTATGACATTTTGAAGTCGAAAAAGAATTTGACTTTTTTTTTGAAAAAACGCCATACTATACTATACTATGACTTTTTTATGACATTTTGAGGTCGAAAAAATTTCTACCTTTTTTTGCCTGAAAAAAACGCCATACTATACTATGACGTTTTGTATGACATTTTGAGGTGGAAAAAATTTTTGAATTTTTTTGCAGGAAAAAAAATTTGACTTTTTTTGCCCGAAAAAAACACCATACTATACTATGACGTTTTTTATGACATTGTGAGGTCGAAAAAATTTTTGATTTTTTTCGCCCGAAAAAAATGCCATACTATACTATGCCCGAAAAAATTTTTCACTTTTTTCGCCCGAAAAAAACGGCATACTATACTATGACGTTTTTATGACATTTTGAGGTTGAAAAAAAATTTCACTTTTTTTTCAGATTTTGACACCCTACTATACTATGACGTTTTTTATGACATTTTGAGGTCTAAAAAATTTTTGACTTTTTTTGGACGAAAAAAAATATAACTTTTTTTGCCCTAAAAAAACGCCATACTATACTATGACTTTAGTTATGACTTTTTGAGGTCGAAAAAATTTTTGACTTTTTTTGCCTGAAAAAAAACCCTTACTATACTATGACGTTTTTTATGACATTTTGAGGTCGAAAATTTTTTTGACTTTTTTTGCCCGATAAAAACGCCATACTATACTATGACTTTTTTTTATGACATTTTGAAGTCGAAAAAGAATTTGACTTTTTTTGCCCGAAAAAACGCCATACTATACTATGACGTTAGTTATGACTTTTTGAGGTCGAAAAATTTTTTGACTTTTTTTGCCCGAAAAAAACGCCATACTATACTATGACTTTTTTTAATGACTTTTTGAGGTCGAAAAAATTTTTGACTTTTTTGCCCGAAAAAAAACGCCATACTATACTATACTATGACGCTTTTATGACATTTTGAGGTCGAAAAAAATTTTGACTTTTTTTGCCCGAAAAAACGCCATACTATACTATGACTTTTTTTATGACATTTTGAGGTCGAAAAAAACGCTTTTTTGACCGAAAAAAATACAATACTATACTATGACGTTTTGAGTTCGAAAAAATGTTGACTTTTTTTTCAAAAAAAACGCCATACTATACTATACTATGACGTTTTTTATGATATTTTGAGGTCGAAGAAATTTTGACTTTTTTTCAGATTTTGACACCCTACTATACTATGACGTTTTTTATGACATTTTGAGGTCGAAAAAATGTTGACTTTTTTTGAAAAAAAAATTTGGAAAAACTATGACTTTTTTATTTTTGAGGTCGAAAAAAACTTTTTTTGCAAAAAAACCATACTATACTATGACTTTTTATATGCTTTTTGAGGTCGAAAAAATTTTTGACTTTTTTTGCAGGAAAAAAATGTGACTTTTTTGTTTCTGAAAAAACACCATACTATACTATGATGTTTTTTTTATGACATTTTGAGGTCGAAAAAATTTTTGACTTTTTTGCCCAAAAAAAACGCCATACTATACTATGACGCTTTTGAATGACATTTTGAGGTCGAAAAATTTTTTTTTTTTTTGACCGAAAAAAACGCCATACTATACTATGACGTTTTTATGACATTTTGAGGTGGAAAAAATTTTGAATTTTTTTTTAATACTTGACTTTTTTAATGAAAAAAAAACTTTACTTTTTTGCAGGGAAAAATTTTGACTTTTTTGGTCGAAAAAAATTTTGACTTTTTTTGCAGGAAAAAATTTACTGACTTTTTTGCAGGAAAAAAAATTTTTGACTTTTTGTTCCCGAAAAACACCATACTATACTATGATGTTTTTTATGACATTTTGAGGTGGAAAAAAATTTTTGACTTTTTTGCCCAAAAAAACGCCATACTATACTATACTATGACGCTTGAATGACATTTTGAGGTTTTGAGAAAAAAAAATTGACTTTTTTGACCGAAAAAAACGCCATACTATACTATGACGTTTTTATGACACTTTGAGGTGGAAAAAAACCTTTTTGACTTTTTTTGAAAAAAAAAACTTTGACATTTTGAGGTCGAAAAAATTTTTGACTTTTTTTGCCGAGGAAAAAAAATACTATACTATTTGTATGACTTTTTTATGACTTTTTTGCAGGAAAAAAATTTTGACTTTTTGCCCGAAAAAACACCATACTATACTATGATGTTTTTTATGACATTTTGAGGTCGAAAAAATTTTTGACTTTTTTTGCCCGAAAAAAACGCCATACTATACTATGACTTTTTTAATGACTTTTTGAGGTCGAAAAAATTTTTGACTTTTTTGTCCGAAAAAAACGCCATACTATAGTATGACGCTTTTTATGACATTTTGAGGTCGAAAAAAAACCTTGACTTTTTTTTGCCCGAAAAAAAAAAAACATACTATACTATGACTTTTTTTTTATGACATTTTGAGGTCGAAAATTTTTGACTTTTTGACCGAAAAAAAAATATACTATACTATGACGTTTTTTATGACATTTTGAGGCCGAAAAAATGTTGACTTTTTTGCTCGAAAAAACGCCCATACTATACTATGACGTATTTTATGATATTTTGAGGTCGAAGAAATTTTGACTTTTTTTCAGATTTTGACACCCTACTATACTATGACGTTTTTTATGACATTTTGAGGTCGAAAAAATGTTGACTTTTTTTGCAGGAAAAAAAATGTGACTTTTTTTGCCCGAAAAAAACACCATACTATACTATGACTTTTTGTATGACTTTTTGAGGTCGAAAAAATTTTTGACTTTTTTTGCAGGAAAAAAAATGTGACTTTTTTTGCCCGAAAAAAACACCATACTATACTATGATGTTTTTTATGACATTTTGAGGTCGAAAAAATTTTTGACTTTTTTTGCCCAAAAAAAACGCCATACTATACTATGACGTTTTGAATGACATTTTGAGGTCGAAAAAAATTTGACTTTTTCTGACCCGAAAAAACGCCATAATATATACTATGACGTTTTTATGACATTTTGAGGTGGAAAAAACCTTTTTTGAATTTTTTATGCGAAAAAAAAAAACTTGACTTTTTTGCAGGAAAAAAATTTTGACTTTTTTTGCAGGAAAAAAATTTTGACTTTTTTTGCAGGAAAAAAATTTTGACTTTTTTTGCAGGAAAAAAAATTTGACTTTTTTGCCGAAAAAAAAATATACTATACTATGATGATTTTTTTATGACATTTTGAGGTGGAAAAAATTTTGACTTTTTTTTGCCCAAAAAAAACGCGCCATACTATACTATGATGTTTTTTTATGACACATTTTGAGGTCGAAAAAATTTTGACTTTTTGACCGAAAAAAACGCCATACTATATACTATGACGTTTTGTATGACACTTTGAGGTGGAAAAAAACCTTGAATTTTTTTGCGGGAAAAAAACTTTTTGACTTTTTGGAAAAAATTTTTTTTTTTTTTGCAGGAAAAAAATTTTGACTTTTTTTGCAGGAAAAAAAATTTGACTTTTTTTGCCCGAAAAAAACACCATACTATACGATGATGTTTTTTATGACATTTTGAGGTGGAAAAAAATTTTGACTTTTTTTGCCCGAAAAAAACGCCATACTATACTATGACTTTTTTTAATGACTTTTTGAGGTCGAAAAAATTTTTGACTCTTTTTGCCCGAAAAAAACGCCATACTATAGTATGACGCTTTTTATGACATTTTGAGGTCGAAAAACTTTTTGACTTTTTTTGCCCGAAAAAAACGCCATACTATACTATGACTTTTTTTTTATGACATTTTGAGGTCGAAAATTTTTTTGACTTTTTTTCCCGAAAAAAAACGCAATACTATACTATGACGCGTTTTTATGACATTTTGAGGTCGAAAAAAATGTTGACTTTTTTTGTTCAAAAAAAACGCCATATACTATACTATGACGTATTTTGTGATATTTTGAGGTTGAAAAAATTTTGACTTTTTTTCAGATTTTGACACCCTACTATACTATGACGCGTTTTTTATGACATTTTGAGGTCGAAAAAATGTTGACTTTTTGTCCGAAAAAAACGCCATACTATACTATGACTTTTTTTTTATGACTTTTTGAGGTCGAAAAAAATTTGACTTTTTTTGCCCAAAAAAAAAAATTGCCATACTATACTATGACGTTTTTTATGACATTTTCAGGTTGAAAAAATTTTTGACTTTTTTTGCCAAAAAAAAACGCCATACTATACTATGATGTTTTGTATGACATTTTGAGGTGGAAAAAATTTTTTTGAATTTTTTACTATGGAAAAAAAAAATTTGACTTTTTTGCCCGAAAAAACACCATACTATACTATGACGTTTCTTATGACATTTTGAGGTCGAAAGAAATTTTGACTTTTTTTGCCCGAAAAAAATTTTCACTTTTTTTGCCCGAAAAAAACGGCATACTATACTATGACTTTTTTTTATGACATTTTGAGGTCGAAAATTTTTTTGACTTTTTTTGACCGAAAAAAATGCAATACTATACTATGACGTATTTTATGACATTTTGAGGTTGAAAAAAATTTTGACTTCTTTTGCCCGAAAAAAATTTTGACTTTTTTTGCCCGAAAAAAACGCCATACTATACTATGACGTATTTTATGACATTTTGAGGTCGAAAAAATTTTTGACTTTTTTTTCAGATTTTGACACCCTACTATACTATGACGTTTTTTATGACATTTTGAGGTCGAAAAAATGTTTGACTTTTTTTGCCCGAAAAAAACGCCAAACTATACTATGACGTTTTTTATGACATTTTGAGGTTGAAAAAATTTTTGACTTTTTTTGCCCGAAAAAAACGCCATACTATACTATGATGGTTTGTATGACATTTTGAGGTGGAAATAAATTTTGAATTTTTTTGCCCGAAAAAAATTTTGACTTTTTTTGCCCGAAAAAAACGCCATACTATACTATGACGTTTCTTATGACATTTTGAGGTCGAAAAAAATTTTGACTTTTTTTGACCGAAAAAAACGCCATACTATACTATGACGTTTTGTGTGACATTTTGAGGTGGAAAAAAATTTTGAATTTTTTTGCAGGAAAAAAACTTTGACTTTTTTTGCCCGAAAAAAACACCATACTATACTATGACGTTTCTTATGACATTTTGAGGTCGAAAGAAAATTTGACTTTTTTTGCCCAAAAAAAACGACATACTATACTATGACGTTTTTTATGACATTTTGAGGTCGAAAAAATTTTTGACTTTTTTTGCCCAAAAAAAACGCCATACTATACTATGACGTTTTGAATGACATTTTGAGGTCGAAAAAATTTCTAACTTTTTTTGCCCGAAAAAAACGCCATACTATACTATGACGTTTTCTATGACATTTTGAGGTGGAAAAAATTTTTGAATTTTTTGGAAGGAAAAAAAATTTGACTTTTTTTGCCCGAAAAAAACACCATACTATACTATGACGTTTTTTATGACATTTTGAGGTCGAAAAAAATTTTGACTTTTTTTGCCCGAAAAAAACGCCATACTATACTATGACTTTTTTTTATGACATTTTGAGGTCGAAAAATTTTTTGACTTTTTTTGACCGAAAAAAACCCCATACTATGCTATGACGTTTTTTATGACATTTTGAGGTCGAAAAAAATGACTTTTTGTGCCCGAAAAAAACGGCATACTATACTATGACGTTTTTATGACATTTTGAGGTTGAAAAAAAAATTCACTTTTTTTTCAGATTTTGACACCCTACTATACTATGACGTTTTTTATGACATTTTGAGGTCAAAAAAAATGTTGAATTTTTTTGCCCGAAAAAACGCCATACTATGCTATGACGTTTTTAATGACATTTTGAGGTGGAAAAAAAAATTGACTTTTTTTGCCCGAAAAAAACGCCATACTATACTATGACGTTTTGTGTGACATTTTGAGGTGGAAAAAAATTTTGAATTTTTTTGCAGGAAAAAAAATTTGACTTTTCTTGCAGGAAAAAAAATTTGACTTTTTTTGCCCGAAAAAAACACCATACTATACGATGATGTTTTTTATGACATTTTGAGGTGGAAAAAAATTTTGACTTTTTTTGCCCGAAAAAAACGCCATACTATACTATGACTTTTTTTAATGACTTTTTGAGGTCGAAAAAATTTTTGACTCTTTTTGCCCGAAAAAAACGCCATACTATACTATGACGCTTTTTATGACATTTTGAGATCGAAAAACTTTTTGACTTTTTTTGCCCGAAAAAAACGCCATACTATACTATGACTTTTTTTTATGAAATTTTGAGGTCGAAAATTTTTTTGACTTTTCTTGACCGAAAAAAACGCCATACTATACTATGACGTATTTTATGATATTTTGAGGTCGAAGAAATTTTTGACTTTTTTTTCAGATTTTGACACCCTACTATACTATGACGTTTTTTATGACATTTTGAGGTCGAAAAAATGTTGACTTTTTTTGCCCGAAAAAAACGCCATACTATACTATGACTTTTTTTTATGACTTTTTGAAGTCGAAAAAGAATTTGACTTTTTTTGCCCGAAAAAAATGCCATACTATACTATGACGTTTCTTATGACATTTTCAGGTTGAAAAAATTTTTGACTCTTTTTGCCCGAAAAAAACGCCATACTATACTATGATGCTTTTTATGACATTTTGAGATCGAAAAACTTTTTGACTTTTTTTGCCCGAAAAAAACGCCATACTATACTATGACTTTTTTTTATGACATTTTGAGGTCGAAAATTTTTTTGACTTTTTTTGACCGAAAAAAACACCATACTATACTATGACGTTTCTTATGACATTTTGAGGTCGAAAGAAATTTTGACTTTTTTTGCCCGAAAAAAATGTTCACTTTTTTTGCCCGAAAAAAACGGCATACTATACTATGACGTTTTTATGACATTTTGAGGTTGAAAAAAAATTTCACTTTTTTTTCAGATTTTGACACCCTACTATACTATAACGTTTTTTATGACATTTTGAGGTCGAAAAAATTTCTGACTTTTTTTGCCTGAAAAAAACGCCATACTATACTATGACGTTTTGTATGACATTTTGAGGTGGAAAAAATTTTTGACTTTTTTTGCAGGAAAAAAAATTTGACTTTTTTTCCCCGAAAAAAAACCATACTATACTATGACGTTTTTTATGACATTTTGAGGTCGAAAAAATTTTTGACTTTTTTTGCCCGAAAAAATCGCCATACTATACTATGACTTTTTTTTATGACATTTTGAGGTCGAAAATTTTTTTGACTTTTTTTGACCGAAAAAAACGCAATACTATGCTATGACGTTTTTTATGACATTTTGAGGTCGAAAAAATTTTTGACTTTTTTTGCCCAAAAAAAATGCCATACTATACTATGACGTTTTGTATGACATTTTCAGGTTGAAAAAAATTTTGACTTTTTTTGCCCGAAAAAAATTTTGACTTTTTTTGCCCGAAAAAAACGCCATATTATACTATGACGTATTTTATGACATTTTGAGGTCGAAAAAATTTTTGACTTTTTTTTCAGATTTTGACACCCTACTATACTATGACGTTTTTTATGACATTTTGAGGTCGAAAAAATGTTTGACTTTTTTTGCCCGAAAAAAACGCCAAACTATACTATGACGTTTTGTATGACATTTTCAGGTTGAAAAAATTTTTGACTTTTTTTGCCCGAAAAAAACGCCATACTATACTATGATGTTTTTTATGACATTTTGAGGTCGAAAAAATTTTTGACTTTTTTTGCCCAAAAAAAACGCCATACTATACTATGATGTTTTGTATGACATTTTGAGGTGGAAATAAATTTTGAATTTTTTTGCCCGAAAAAAATTTTGACTTTTTTTGCCCGAAAAAAACGCCATACTATACTATGACGTTTCTTATGACATTTTGAGGTCGAAAAAAATTTTGACTTTTTTTGACCGAAAAAAACGCCATACTATACTATGACGTTTTGTGTGACATTTTGAGGTGGAAAAAAATTTTGAATTTTTTTGCAGGAAAAAAAATTTGACTTTTTTTGCCCGAAAAAAACACCATACTATACTATGACGTTTCTTATGACATTTTGAGGTCGAAAGAAATTTTGACTTTTTTTGCCCGAAAAAAACGACATACTATACTATGACGTTTTTTATGACATTTTGAGGTCGAAAAAATTTTTGACTTTTTTTGCCCAAAAAAAACGCCATACTATACTATGACGTTTTGAATGACATTTTGAGGTCGAAAATTTTTTTGACTTTTTCTGACCGAAAAAAACGCCATAATATACTATGACGTTTTGTATGACACTTTGAGGTGGAAAAAATTTTTGAATTTTTTTGCGGGAAAAAAACTTTGACTTTTTTTGCAGGAAAAAAATTTTGACTTTTTTTGCAGGAAAAAAAATTTGACTTTTTTTGCCCGAAAAAAACACCATACTATACGATGATGTTTTTTATGACATTTTGAGGTGGAAAAAAATTTTGACTTTTTTTGCCCGAAAAAAACGCCATACTATACTATGACTTTTTTTTATGACATTTTGAGGTCGAAAATTTTTTTGACTTTTTTTGACCGAAAAAAACGCAATACTATACTATGACGTTTTTTATGACATTTTGAGGCCGAAAAAAATGTTGACTTTTTTTGCCCGAAAAAAACGCCATACTATACTATGACGTATTTTATGATATTTTGAGGTCGAAGAAATTTTTGACTTTTTTTTCAGATTTTGACACCCTACTATACTATGACGTTTTTTATGACATTTTGAGGTCGAAAAAATGTTGACTTTTTTTGCCCGAAAAAAACGCCATACTATACTATGACTTTTTTTATGACTTTTTGAAGTCGAAAAAGAATTTGACTTTTTTTGCCCAAAAAAAATGCCATACTATACTATGACGTTTCTTATGACATTTTCAGGTTAAAAAAATTTTGACTTTTTTTGCCCGAAAAAAACGCCACACTATACTATGATGTTTTGTATGACATTTTGAGGTGGAAAAAAATTTTGAATTTTTTTGCAGGAAAAAAAATTTGACTTTTTTTGCCCGAAAAAAACGCCATACTATACTATGACTTTTTTTTATGACATTTTGAGGTCGAAAATTTTTTTGACTATTTTTGCCCGAAAAAAACGCCATACTATACTATGACGTTTTTTATGACATTTTGAGGTCGAAAAAAAATTAGAATTTTTTTGCCCGAAAAAAATTTTGACTTTTTTTTCCCGAAAAGAACGCCATACTATACTATGACGTTTTTTATGACATTATGAGGTCGAAAAAAATTATGACTTTTTTTGTCCGATTTTGATGCCTTACGGCCGTATGGAGTTTTTTATGACATTTTGAGGTCTTACAAAAATTAGATTTTTTTTGGCATTTTTTGACGCCTTACTATATTATGACGTTTTTTATGACTTTTTTAGGTCTTACAAAAATTTGACTTTTTTTGACGCCTTACTATAGTATGACCTTTTTCATGACATTTTGAGGTCTTACAAAAATTTGACTTGTTTTTTGGCATTTTTTGATTCCTTTCCGCCGTATGACGTTTTTTATGAAATTTTTATGTCTCAGTAAAATATGACTTTTTTGTCATATTTTTATGCCTTACTGCCTTATTATTACTTATACATTTTGAGGTTTTACAAAACTTTGACTTTTTTTTGCAATTTTTTGACACCTTACTATATTATGACATTTTTTATGACATTTTGAGGTCTTATTAAAATATGACCTTTTTTTTGTCATATATTTACACCTTACCGCCGTATGACATTTTTTCTGACATTTTGAGGTCTTATTAAAATATGACTTTTTTTCCATTTTTTGACGCCTTATTATAATATGTCGTTTTTTATGACATTTTGAGGTCTTACAAAAATATACCTTTTTTTGTCATATTTTGACGCCTTACCGCCGTATGACGTTTTTGTTGACTTTTTGAGGTCTTAATAAAATATGACTTTTTTTGTCATATTTTGACGCCTTACCGCCGTATGACATTTTTCTGACATTTTGATGTCTTACTAAAATATGACTTTTTTGTCACATTTTGATGCATTACTGCCTTAGGTTTTTTTTGACATTTTGAGGTCTTACAAAAATTTGACTTCTTTTCCATTTTTTGACGCCTTATTATAATATGTCGTTTTTTATGACATTTTGAGGTCTTATTGAAATATGACTTTTTTTGTCATATTTTGACGCTTTACCACCGTATGACGTTTTTTATAACATTTAGAGGTCTTACTAAAATATGACTTTCTGTCATATTTTGACATCTTACTATAGTTTGATGTTTTTTACATTTTGAGGTCTTACTATCATATTTTTTGTCATATTTGAAGCCTTACTTTACCATAATGTCTTTTGACATTTCTAAGCCTTATAATACAAAATGATCTTTAACTAACATGCTGGTTCAAGCTGTTATGTTTCCATGGAAAAGGCTGCAGACGTGTTTTCAGACACAGGTTCCTCAGTGTTTTCGCATGTTTGCAGGTACAATCTGGACCCTTTCAACAGCTACAGTGATGAGGAGATCTGGGCAGCTCTGGAGAAGACCTTCATGAAGGACATGGTATGTTTGTAAATACAAAAAAACTTCAAAGCATCTTTATTAACATAAAAGTTTGTTAAATCATTGTTGCCAAAGCATCAAAATACAATTTATTCAAATTCACAACAAGGAACAGTAGCAAGAAGATCATTTACATATTAGGTTGAATCTTTACAGTGTCCCTCAGGTTGGACTTTGTCTACTTATTTAGTTCCTTGAAATGTGGACTTGCAGTGAAAGCAGTTACAGTGGAGGAGTCCACATCAGTGATTCCATCATCAGAGGGAGGGATCCAGGAGCCGAGGACATCAGGTTCAGTTCAGTCCAGTTAAAGAAATGTTTCCCTGGGTCCGGAAACAGGTGATGTTTGAACGAAAGATTTCAAACATGTCCTCTTCAAAAGGAGAATGTGCGATTTACTTTGTTACGTTTTCCTGCTAAGAGCTGATGACAAAGATTTCACACCAATTAGACTGACAAGCACATGAGAGGTTCAGATGATCAGGACATACAGAGAAACACTAAGCTGCATCATCTATGAACTGAGGGAAGATCAGGACCAGAATTTTAAAGAAGGGGGCACATTCATCGGTCCATGAACATACGTGTACTTCAGTGGTGATGCTGCTGTAACCTGTTACACAGAAAGGTCAGAATTCACCTCAGTCCTTCAGGATCAGCAGTCAGAGTCTCTGGTTCTGGTCGTGGACTGTGCTGCCCCCCCCTGCTGAATGCTGACACCAGGTGTCTGACACTGCTGGCAGAGCGAGGCAACTCCTCGTCCTCCTTCCTCTTCGTCCTCATCTTCCTCGGGTTGGTGTTGAGACTCTTAGAGCGCAGTGTCGGGTACATCCTGTCCTCCCCCACCAGCAGTTGCTCTGATGGCTCCTCACCCCCTCTGTTACCATGGTTATTGTCCACCATCTCACCCCCCTCCTCCCTGTCAGACAACCTGGACTCCTCCACTTCCTGTTTGGTTTCATTTCCTCCACTCCCTTCCTCCATTACTCTGGATGACTGAGGGGGGGTCAAACTGGTTGGCCCCTCCTGGTCCTGATGGGATAAGGTGTAGACAATGCTGCTGATGGACTTCCTGTTGGAGGAGGGGGAGCCACTGAGGGTTGGAGAGGATAAGTACTGTGTGACCTTTGACTTCTCCAGAGGGAAGGACGCCGCAGCCTCCAGTGGGCTCTTCTCAGCTGGTTTCTCCACGGCAGTGTCCTTCAGTTCAGCCTGAGGTGAAGCAGAATGGGTGTAGGGGGGTCTGAGGTCTGGGTCACAGGGGGAGATCAGGATGTCGACGTTGGACAAGGACTGAGTCCTCTCCTTCAGCCCCCTCACCTCCAGAGTCGAGCCGAACTCCTTCAAGTCACCTGGAAACAGGAGAAATCATCTCAAACTGTGAATTCACGTCATTTATCTCAAATTCTGCTTCCTTCTCTTTGTGTCTGTAAACTTTATTTGAACACTTCATAACACAGAGGGGTACACTGATCTGCACCCAGAGGGAGGAACATGCGAGCTGCACTCTGCCGTACCTGGCACAGCTGTGTGTTACGAATGTGATGTAACACACAACTGTTGCTAAGCTACAGTCTCACAACCCTAAAACGTGTTCTTCAGTATGTTCAGCACTGGACCCCCAGCTGTGCCCTCCTACACCAGTCCTCACACCCTCACACCCTCAGAACCATATCACAATCCTCAACTCCAACCTCAGCTGTCCACACTCCCCCATCACTGTGAAGCCCTGTCAGGTTAGGAGTGAGCTAAAGACTCCACCAGGGCTGCAGACCCTGACTGTATCACTGCCAGGGTCCTGAAGTCCAGATCTCCAACCTCAGTCTGAGGCACGAAAAGGTGCTGGTGCTACGGAACAGAACCTGCCTGGTACCAGTGACTTCAGACTGGTCGCACCAGTGTCACATGTTGTGAAGGTACTGGAGCGGTGGGTTCTGGCCCACCACAGGTGAAATCTGCTGTACACCCTCTTCAGTTTGCTTATCATTGTGGACAGTGCTGTCATCTACCTGCTTCACGCTGTCCTGGATGGTAGTGGTGCCACTGTGAGAGCAGTTTTTGGGGCAGCTGAGCTCACTCACAATCCTTTGATGTACCTGACCTGCTGTAAACGTCCTACGTTCACTCAGCAGAGCAGACCACCATCCTGAAGCTGCCCCATCCAGGTGGTGGTGCTGTGGTAGCAGAGACGCTGACGGGTCCTGTGTGTTGTGCCGTCAGTCTGTCTGTTTACTGACCTGTCTGGGATTATTGTGCTAAACTGTAAACAAACTATATTCATTCTAACAGAATTTTCCCTTCTGGTGTCCGGGTGGGACGTGGCTGTGTGGAGCTGACTGCTGAAGGTACATGGTGACGGGAAAGTAGGAGCTGATGAAGCCAGCTTGTGCAGATTGTCTCTGCCCCTGGAACTCATCACAGGATCCCCTGTTCTAACGTGTCATGTGTCTGGTCTGACCTGTCGCATTTCCTCCTCGTCTCTCTGGACTCAGATGGACCCTCCTGTCGTTTCCCTCCGTGTCTCCGGACACAGAGATCCTGTCGTCGTGCTCCAGCTGGTATCGGTACAGGCTGTAGCCGTCGGCGCTGTTGATGCTGCCGTGTCGTAGCAGAGCCGCCGGCTCGCACACCGACGATCCTCTGGAGCGTGTGCGGACGAGCTCGGCCCGGTCGACGCCCGCCAGCTTCTCCAGAGCGTTCATCATGCGGCCAGAAAACTCCTCCAGCTGAGCCAAGCGCAGGTCCACGGTCTGCAGGGACGCCTTCATCGAGTGCTCCCTCTCATTCACCTCCTCCAGACGCATGTACATATTCTCCACCCTGAACACACAGCAGAGGGAAACACCAACGGCAGAGTCAGGGTTCCAGCTACAGAACAACCAGGTCGATGTGACACTCAACAGTCACACACGAAACATGATCAGTGGATTTTCTGTTCAGTCTGTATCGTCTCCATTAACAGCAGCTGCATCAGCTGTGATCAGCTCCTGTCTCCTGTCTCCTGTCCTCAGTGGATCGCTGTAATGCTGAAGGAAAGTTAAAAACCGCAGAATTCTGAATGAAGTGTGTTTCAGTGTTTTCACTGTCAGAATGAAAAGTTATTTGTACAAAATCAAACCAATCACATGACGTTCTGACCTGAGAGTAATCAGTGATCAGCATATGTTACTACATCAGGCAGTTAGGTCACAGTGATGTGTGAGTGTCTCGTCCTGACCTCTCAGACGTGACTCGGATTCGTTCATTGTTGGACGACTGTTTCTCATCATCCTTCTCTCTGAAATACTCCTCCACACACTGCTCCTCAAACTCATGAAGACTCTTCAGCTCGTCTGCGCTCAGCACCAGCTCTGAGGAAACAACCACGTCCAGTCACTTTCATCCAACAGAGACCGGCGCACTTTTCACACCGAGCGCGCTCAGACCGAACTCTGTAACATCTACAGACACAACGTTTCACCACGAGCAGAGGAAACACTCCCAACATCGTTTACACTCCATATTTTAAACTCTTGCAGACTGTGAGAGAACAAAGACAAAGGATTTTCGTCTGTGTCACTGGGGCTGAATCTTACGGAGTCGCCTCTCGCGATCGTTGCGCTCTCCCTCCGGCCTTCGCCTGCAGCGGCAGCACAGCCTCTTCAGGACGATGTAGATGTGCGGGAAGATGATGAGAGGGGGAGGCAGGATGGGACGGTCATGAAAGGTCATGATCAGCTGATATCGCTGGAACTTCCACACCTGGTTGGAGATGGATTTCACCTCGAAGAAGGTGTTGCTGTGGAGAGGAGAAGGAGGGAGGTTTGATTTAATGTGACGGACTGAAAGATGATTCTAAATATAAATGTATTGATCCCAGTCTCTGCAGTTAAATGATGATTTTCATGTTGTGACTGATGATTAGTTTGATTATCAGTTATTGTTCAGAGGATTTCTCCACTAATTATCTAGTCTATAATACAAACGTCAGAAAATAGTGATAAAAAGTTTGTCCCGGTGTCGCAGGACAGCTCGAGACGCCTGCGTTTTGTCCAATCAGCGGTTCAGAGCCCAGAGAGGTTCAGGTTCAGTAAACCATGAGCTTTGGTTTCTGTTGATCATCTAACGACTGCAGCTCGGGTTCGTCTGCAGATTCACAGCTTACGTTCAGGAAATATTAAATCTGAGGAACATCTTCTCCTCTTTCATCTGTTTGTATAAATATCTGTCATCTGCCGCGTCACTGATCCGAGGTCTGTCTGTGTGCAGAGCACTGACTTGAAGACAGCGATGAGCAGGTTGACCAGCAGGATGTTGGCCACCAGCAGGTAACAGGCCATGATGGCCGGAGTGAGCCAGGCTCCGGGGATACAGGGAGGAAGCTTCTTCCCGTCCTCATCATACATGTTGTCTCCACACGGAGCTGAGACACAAACACAGGGACGGTCAAAGTGATGAGAGACTGTCTGTCTCTCCTCTCTGTCTGTGTCTTTCTGTCTTTGTCTCTTTGCCTTTGTCTCTCTGTCTTTCTGTCTGTCTCCATGTCCCTGTTTGTCTCTCTCTGTCTCCGTCTGTGTCTCTTTGCCTTTGTCTCTGTCTCTCTCTGTCTGTCTCCGTGTCCCTGTTTGTCTCTCTCTGTCTGTCTGTCTCTCCTCTCTCTCTGTCTCTCTGTCTGTCTGTCATACCTGACCTGTAACACTGCTGTTTAATAACATAAATGTTATAAACAACACGACTGAACAAATAACTCACAAACTCAAAGTTCTGCATCAACATCTCACAGTAAATTATACAAAGTTCATGAGTGTCAGACACTTACGGTTGATTTCCATCGCATAAACTGTCCAACAGTCCAACGTCATCGCGATCATCAGCAGGCAGCAAGGAGGGAAAAGATTTCACGTTAAATCACGTGACACACGTTAAACCCAATAAAGTTTTCTGAAAAATAACAGAATAAAAAAAACAGGAGAAGGAGACAAAAATGACAAGATGGACAAGAAGACAAGGACTCAGCTTCAGGAGGAAACGACAGTGAGAACGGCTGATGTGCGCTGATCATTTCAGAACAAATATTTCGACAATAGAACTTCTGTTAAAGAGAAATTAATAAATTCAGTGTTTAACTGGATTCATTACACAACAAAAACGTTTTCAGTGCTGATTCAACTGTTCAAGATAAAGTGTCGAGTTTAACACAAATCAAACGTCTTTTTACGTCCTCCTCCACAGACATAGGGTGAGGACAGAGGGTGAGGACAGAGGGTGAGGACAGAGGGTGAGGAGGGAGGGTGAAGACAGAGAGATGTTAGGACAGAGGGTGAGCACAGAGGATGAGGAGAGAGGGTGAGGACAGAGGGTGAGGACGGAGGGTGAGGAGGGAGGGTGAAGACAGAGGGTGAGGACAGTGAGTGAGGATGGAGGGTGAGGACAGAGAGTGAGGAGAGACGTGAGGACAGAGGGCGAGCACAGAGGGTGAGGACGGAGGGTGAAGACAGAGGGTGAGGACGGAGGGTGAGGAGGGAGGGTGAAGACAGAGGGTGAAGACAGAGGGTGAGGACAGAGGGTGAGGAGGGAGGGTGAGGAGAGAGGGTGAGAACAGAGAGTGAGGAGAGACGGTGAGGACAGAGGGTGAGCACAGAGGGTGAGGACAGAGGGTGAGGAGGGAGGGGGAGGACAGAGGGTGAGGAGGGAGAGTGAAGACAGAGAGTGAGGAGAGAGGTTAGGACAGAGGGTGAGCACAGAGGATGAGGAGAGAGGGTGAGGACAGAGAGGGTGAGCACAGAGGGTGAGGGGAGACGGTGAGGACAGTGAGTGAGGACGGAGGGTGAGGACAGAGGGCGAGCACAGAGGGTGAGGAGAGAGGATGAGGAGAGAGGGTGAGAACAGAGAGTGAGGAGAGACGGTGAGGACAGAGGGTGAGCACAGAGGGTGAGGAGGGAGGGTGAAGACAGAGAGTGAGGAGAGATGTTAGGACAGAGGGTGAGCACAGAGGATGAGGAGAGAGGGTGAGGACAGAGGGTGAGCACAGAGGGTGAGGGGAGACAGTGAGGAGAGAGGGTGAGTACAGAGAGTGAGGAGAGACGTTAGGACAGAGAGTGAGCACAGAGGATGAGGAGAGGGGGTGAAGACAGAGGGTGAGGAGGGAGGGTGAAGACAGAGGGTGAGGACGGAGGGTGAGGGGAGACGGTGAGGATGGAGGGTGAGGACAGAGAGTGAGGAGAGATGTGAGGACAGAGGGTGAGGAGGGAGGGTGAGGACAGAGGGTGAGGAGGGAGGGTGAAGACAGAGGGTGAGGACAGAGGGTGAGGAGAGAGGATGAAGAGAGAGGGTGAGGACAGAGAATGAGGAGAGACGGTGAGTACAGAGAGTGAGGTGAGATGGTGAGGACAGAGAGTGAGGTGAGATGGTGAGGACAGAGGGTGAGGAGAGACGGTGAGGACAGAGAGTGAGGAGAGACGGTGAGGACAGAGGGTGAGGAGAGACGGTGAGGACAGAGGGTGAGGAGAGACGGTGAGCACAGAGGGTGAGGAGAGACGGTGAGGACAGAGAGTGAGGACAGAGAGTGAGGAGAGACGGTGAGGACAGAGGGTGAGGACAGAGGGTGAGGAGAGATGGTGAGCACAGAGGGTGAGGAGAGACGGTGAGGACAGAGAGTGAGCACAGAGGGTGAGGACAGCAGGTGAGGTGAGATGGTAAGGACGGAGAGTGAGGACGGAGGGTGAGGACAGAGAGTGAGGAGAGACGGTGAGGACAGAGGGTGAGGAGAGAGGATGAGGACAGAGGGTGAGGTCTAAGGGGTGACTGGCTGTGAGTCTTACTATGAACTCTAGTCTTACGGTCTATGGAGTCTGCAAACACCTCTCCGTAGATCATCCAGTACGGCATGTAGAAGATGTTCCGAGCCAGACGCCACGTCGGCTCCTCGTCCGGGTGGAGGATGGCCTGCCGAGCTACGCCGAAACTCATCAACACCACCAGCATGATGACGACGAAGTACAGCATGTCGATCATCTGGACATGGGGGGACGATGGAAGACCGATTATAGACAGAGTGTGAGTTTGATAAGATAAAACTTTATTGATCCCTCAGCGGGAAAATTCACTTCGGCAGCTCACAAGCAAAACAGGAGAAAAGGATAAAGCGCAAAGAAACAAGTTGTTTTGATTCACATAAAGATTCTTTGAATAATTCAAAGAAGAAAGAATCCAAAAGTTCCCTCTGAGACAAAACGTCATGGAAATAAAAGACACGCAGAGGATGCAGAGGAGGACAAGGGGAGACAGCTGGGCTCAGACAGAGGCTGATGGACAGATCTGAGCCGTTTCTTCCTCCTTGTTGAAGTTTCAGCAGCTGTTCTGCGCTTTTTACTGCGCTGCATTCATCTAACACCTTTAAGCACCAGTTTCTGTTCCAGGTTTATTAAACACAACAGGTTCTCACGGGTTAAACCAGTGATTCTCAACCTTCCTGAAGGACTGAGCTCTCACAGGGATCCAGGACCAACGCCATCGACTGTGTGGAGACAGGTTACTGCAAAATGAAGTACTGTTACTGCTGGTACTCTAACTACACCAAGCTCAGAATAATTCTGTACTTAAAGTACTTCTGACATTGTTCATCTTTACTTTGTGGTTCTGGTACTTTTGCTGCTGGTTTGTAAAAGTGTGATCACTCATCTGTGAGCTGACGTTACCACGAAGAGTCAAGTTAAACTGATCTGTATCTGCGATGTCACCACAGGACGTCGTACCATCTTCCCGATCATCATGACGTAGGGTCCCAAGTACTTGTTGACTCCGAAGATGTCGAGGACTCGGATGTACCAGAAGATGATGTCGACGCAGTAGATGACGCGTCCGTAGCCCATGTAGGGCTCGTTCTGCAGCCGCAGCAGTAAACCCAGCAGGAAGACTGAGATGGCCACCAGGTCGGTGATGTTCCAGTAATCCTCCAACCACACGTTAATCTTCTGCTTCAGCTTCCCCGGCTCTGACATCAGGATCTGACAACAGCAGAGTTCAGTCGGGTCAAATAGAGCAAATTAAAAAACAATAAATGCTAACCAGGGGGGTTTACAAAGAGACACAGGGGTTTGGTGATCACAATCACACCAAACAGACAAAACTTAGAGGATTCAAGTAAATTAGGTGAATAAAAGCAGAGAAGCATCAGCTGTGATTCTCAAATCCAGAACAGACAGGATCTATTTTAACTTGGACCGACAGATGCGACGGAGAGTTTACTGTGGTTGAAGATTAGTCTGCAGGGCTGAAGACTGGGAAATCTGTATTTTCACGATTTTACATCCTCAGTACGGTTCAGCAGGGCGTGAACACTGCATGGGTCAGGGATTGGAGGCAGGTGATCGACCTCTGAGGGGCCTGCCCCTGAATACCAACGACATGCCCAAGCTTTTCCACGAGGATGGAGTGATGGACTTCGTGATGTGACTGATGTGATGTGAGGACATGCTATGGTAAATGTTCTGTGTCATTTCCAGTTGCAAGCATTTCTGTATAATTGCCTCATGTACATTTAAACTTCCACAAGCTGTGCTCAAGCCTCTGTCTCTGGATTTGACACCACTGACATCACATCCTGTTACAGAGACATTCATCTGGCATCAAAGGAGCCGCACTAAGCTGGTTTAGGTCTGAACAATCAGACTGATTTCAGTCTTTACATGTTGAGAAAGTCTCCTCCATGAAGCAGACATTAGACATGACCTTGAGAGCTCAGAGTTCCCTGTTACTCCACTAGAACACTGTGCTCCCAGAACACAGGCTTACTGTGGTTCCTAAAGTCTCCAAAAGTAGAACAGGAGTCAGATCCAGTTGTTATCAAACCTCTACTTAAAAAAAACCTTCTCTGGACCCTGGCACTTCAGCAAACTACAGACCTGTATCCAATCTCCCCTTTACTTCTAAAAGTCTTGAAAAGGCTGTTGCAGCTCAGTTGTGTGACCATCTACATAGGAACGGTTTGAAGTTTCTCAGTCAGGATTCAGAGTTCATCATAGCACAGAGACAGCACTGGTGAAAGTTACCAACGACCTTCTCATAGCATCAGATAATGGACTCGTCTCTATACTACTTGTCCTGCTAGATCTTAGTGCTGCATTTGACACTATTGATCATAGTATCCTATTGGAAAGATTGGAACATGTTATTGGGATTAAAGGAACAGCACTAGGCTGGTTTAAATCATATCTATCAGATAGATACCAGTTTGTTCATGTTAATGATGATTCCTCCATTTATACCAGAGTTAGTCATGGAGTTCCACAGGATTCTGTGCTTGGACCGATATTGTTCCCCTTATACATTCTTCCCCTGGGCAATATTATCAGGAAGCATGGAATAAATTTCCATTGCTATGCAGATGATACCCAGCTATATTTACCTATGAAGCCAGACGAAACAGAACAGTTAACCGTCCTTCAGGCACATCTTAAATACTACATAAATATTTCAGAGTCCTGGGTTCATAACTCGAACAAATCAGCAGAGCCAGTTCTTTCTGGAGCCAATGAGCAGCTGGAGATTGGTTCAGTGACTCCAGGTGTGTTCTGGTGTTTACCTGTCTGACTTTCTCCAGTCCCAGAGTGATGATGTAAGAGATGACGATCCACTCCTGCAGAGACGGCCATCGTTCCATCTTCACCAGGATGATGTAATTATACAACATCAGGTACACCAGGTAGGAGATCTGGCAGAGAGAGAGAGAGAGAGACAGGTGTTTAACATGTTGACAGAGTCATGTGACACATGTGACACATGTCTCAGATCTGAGGGGGCTTCACAGCAGATAGCTGGTAAAAGCAGGGTAACACATTAACCACAGTTTATTATACACACACATTATTACTGAGGCTTTTATTGTGAAGATCTGTCACACCTAAATTTTTAGTCTCACATTTATATCAACAATAAATATCAGTTTAGAATGAATGAAGGTTCACTGTGTGTGTGTGTGTGTGTGTGTGTGTGTGTGTGTGTGCATACACAGGTGTACATACTGACTGTTCCATAAATCAAACTTTGTTGAATGCAAAGGTCCATGTCATGTATGATCTGTCAGCTGCTCAGGTCCGAGGATGAGCAGGAAGTGGGAAAGCTGTTCGTGCCTGAGACAAGAGGTTTGATCCCTCGACCAAGCACAATGGATATGGGTGGTGGTAAAGGAGACACCACCCACCTGCCTCTGCAGCCACGACTGTGCCTCTGAGCAAGGCACCAATCCACCCCAGCTGCCCGGGCGCCTCACCAGACAGCCCCCTGCCACAGTGTCTCCAGTGCATGTGCATGATTGTGTGTGTGTTTTCGTGGGTAAAATGCAGTGAGTCATTTTGTCCTCCTGTCCTGCTGGAACTCTGTAACTGGACCCTTTAATCAACTGTGGAAGTTATTATATTACTGTTATAATAATATTGGTTGACTGTGTATGTGTTTTTTAAGTGTACTTGCCGTGTTGAACCAGAACTTGGTGAAGGGAGCGTTGTAGAACTCGTAGATCTTCCTCCCGATGGGAACCCTTCTCCGGTCTTTCTTCTGGTTTTCTTCTTCGTCTCCTTTCTTGGATGAAGTGTCAACATTAGAGACGGCGTCCTGAAACAAACTCTTCCTTACTCACACTGCTTTAAAAGAAACATCTCCCTCTCATGAGGTGAATAATGCTGAAGCTCCTCTGTTTGTTTTGTACCTTGCTGGATTTGTTGTCGTCGTCTTTACTCTTTCTATCATCGTTCTCTTTGGACGAATGATATGAAGCTTCATCTCCAAGACGAAAATCCAGGAGAAGGATGGCAGGAGGGAAAATGATCCCTAAAATCACCTTGAGACAGGACAAGAGGAACAAAGACAGGTTCAACAGGGCTGGGCAGTGAGATTTTCAGCTGAATATTTATTTACTTGTGGAGTCCCTCAGGGTCATATTCTTGAGCTCATTTGGATCGCGTCACAGTTCATATTCAGTTTTCATCCAGGTTTAAAACATGAGAGACATGGACTGCCAGAGAAAACCTGCCACCAGAGCAGCAGCAGGACTAAAGGGCTTGGAACCAGTGCACATCCACATTTGCTCTTGGCGATCCAGCTCCTGGCTCATCTACTGCTGGAGATCGGCTCTGAACATGGAGGTAAAACTCATCATCAGAGCTAATTCTCGGTTCATGGATGATTGGGATTACTGCCATGTGGGTGCACTGCTAACAGTCCTGGTACATGTTGGATTTAATGGTTTTAAATTCGAGGAGCATGAGACGTTCACTGACACTCTGTCTTACTGATGCCCTGCTGGGTCTGGAGCTCTGGAGTGTTTGCCCAGAGTTACTGTGTTTTATTGCTCATTCTCTGCTCCGAGGGTTTTAAAGCATGGGCCAAAGCTCGCGATTACCTGTCTGAATGCACCTGTCCCCATCACCTCACCCAGTGACTTTGCCCCGCCTCTCTCTGTCTCTCCCCCTGGGGAGAAAAACCTCTGTCTGTTTTTATGGTGTTTTTTTTCTGTGTAAGGTTTCCTGGGTGGATTCCCTCAGTGCTGTGTTGTTGGTACCTTGAGGCTGTTGCTCTTGCCCATCCTCAGACAGCCCATCCACATGTCAGTTAGCAGCATCTGGCTGCAGGTGTGGGCGATGAAGTCTCTGTGTTTCGCAGCTACAGCCAGCTTCAGGCAGGTGGAGTTGCTCCAGTTCTTCAGCTCGTAGGTGAGCAGCTTCATGGCCACCTGCTCATCGTGTTTGTACGACTGATCCAACAGCTCGTAGGCCAGCTGACCAAACTCCCTGCACAGAAAACACCAGCGCCCCCGTCAGGCTGTGATGTTCAGTACACACCAGAAACATAGATATACACAAATTACTGTTCTACTTCTGATGACTCAGGAAATGTATTTAACTCTGCTGATGATACCACAGGTTGTGTTAGTAATGAGATCAGCAGCTGCAGGGAGGCGTCTGCAAACATCGTAACCTGCAGCCTATCAGAGAAGATCACAGACTTCAGACAGTGAGTGAGACACTAGCTCATCGAAGAAGCTACGGGATAGTTCGACCCATCAGTTGTAGAAAGCGTGCTAACGTTCTGTTTGGGTCAGCAGTCTAACTGAAACGAATGCACGTTTATGAAAGTTCAGCAGCTGCTCTCTGAAGCTCTGAATCATAAACCTCATCTTTCACATTCACAGTTTTAACACGTTCCTGTTTACAGCTCCTGATGCTTCTGTCAGTCTGTTGTGTTGAGCATCTGATGTAATGAAGTTGACACAAGATGAGCTTCATGAGTCAGAGCTGCTTCATGTTAGACTGAAGCATTCTTTCTGTTTTCATTTTTAATGGTTCAGATCCCAGTCTGAGCTGATGTGGACTCTCTGGTCTGAACTGGACCTGGACTCTGGGTGTGTGGGACTCACTTGGAGTTGTTCTCCAGGTCCTGGTAGATGTCGTCCACCAGCTCGCTCTGAGACGACTCGTGGGCCATGGCCTTGTAGAGTTTACAGGCCACCAGAGCTTTGGCCATGGCCTCCTCCCCCCGCTGCCACAGGAACAGCGCCATCTTCTGGCGCTTCATCAGCACCGCCCACACCATCAGCTCGTGGAAGGGGTACTGAAACCTGCTGACCTCGGGGTCATCCACGTCAATGTCCACCTCCTCCTCCTTCTTCTTGTTCTTCTTTCCTTTTCCCTTCGGACGGGGCTCATCATCCTGGAGGGACGAGTCCACGTGTCAGACACACAGAGACAGCAGGAAGTTTCAGAGCACCTTAAAGTCCAAGATAACAAAATAACATACCTCCATCCCGAGAAGTTTCAGAGCTTTGGGCTGTAAGAGAAAAGATGTCAAGATCAGTTCATTGCTGCAGAAACGATGATGTAATGATACGTGAGCCCCCTGATCTGCACCAGACAGTGACAACGATCTGGTCTAAGGTCACTGAGTGGATTCTGCAGGTCCTGGATCCCTGAATCTGTTGCCTCAGCAGATTCTGGTCTGTGTCTCGTGTGTTCGGCAGCATAGTGCACAACATGACGTCGTTGTGAAGGATGTTTGCTCACTCTTTTCAGGCCGTACAGGTTGTTGTACAGCGTCCTGAAGGTCTTCCTGGTGTAATTGCAGCGATAAGCTCCTCCCATGAGAAACTCCAGCACCAATCCGATATCGATCAGCGTGATCTGGTAATCTGGAGGGAGATTCCCCTGAAACATGTTGTAAACAGGATGTAAACATCTGTCTCACCTGGACACAACAAGCTGTTGAAGAAATCAGTTCTATCAAACATCCAGAATCACATCAGCCAGAGCCCGACGTCCCCTCTGACAGGAGGTGACAGGAAGCCTGACTGGCTTTGCATCCTAACATCTTATATTTCATTCATTCAGTTTGAATGTTTGTCCTCATCCTGTTTCTGTTTCACTGAAGCTTCTTCCGGTGTGGATCATTTGTTTTCTGCTCTGCAGGTTGTTAATAAGTCCACTGACACAAAAGAGAAGCAACAACTCTGAACTCGACTGTCTTTGGTGATGAACCCGATGAACCTGGACAGGAAGTGTTTAAAGCCGCAGCACTCACCTTCTTCACGTCTCTGACCACGAAGTGCAGCGTGTTGGCCGGGCCCAGCTTCTGCACAGTAACACACACAAAACACAAACTGATGAAAATCACTGGAACTTATTGACTTGGGTTCAGGAGCAAGGTCACGCCTCGTTACGTGATTACCTCTAAATACAGATGTGCTCACTCCTTCCCCTCTGTTTGTCTCAGCCCCCCCCTTCTTCTCTCCTCTCTCCTTTCCTACCATCCTTCTCTACAGGAACTCCAGGGGGTCAAAGATCCGCAGAGCCGTACCCCCACCCAGAGTCTCTCCTCCTGGGTTCCACAGTTTAAGCACTCATCCTCCTCCTCCTCCTCATTCTCTTCATCCCTCAACCCTCATCCCACTCCCCTCGACCCTTTCACTCATCCCTTCCTCCATCCCATACATCCTCCAGCTCCAATAAAGCAGTGAATTCAGTGGCCTTGTTAGTGAATCTCTGATTAACGTGAACACATCTGTTTGCTCTAATGTGACTTGATTAGTTCAGAGTGTGAAGGTGAGAAAAGTGAGACTGAAAGTGAGCAGGTCTGTCAGACAGCAGCAGAGAGCTCTGCTTTAATCTCACAATAATGTGACTGACATGTTGTTTTAAGAGCTTTTCATTTCAGGGAGGCAGATTAAGATTAGAGACAGCAGCAGTGATATAACAGAAGATGATGGATCACTGATGGACATTAAGCTGCAGACAAACATGTCAGTTAGAATATGGAGGTTAAAGCAGAAAGCTTTTGTTTCATAACTCCTCCTCAGAAGCAGTTTCACATCTCATTTTATTTTATTCACGTCGAGACGAACACGTTACGTCAGCACCGAGCAGCTTCACTGTCACAGAGATGTGGATTTGACTGGACTGTGTTGTACAGAGAGCCGTTTCTCTTCTTTGGCCTGGCCTAATTTATGTAAATGGGGTGGACAAAATAATAGAAACGCCTGTCTGTACAGACTCCATCCTCCAAAATGATTCATCACCTCTGAAACTATTTCAGCACCATGACTGTGGGGAGTCCTGGAAACAGGAGAGCCGTCCACATAAGAACGTACACTAATAATAATAATAATAATAGGACTGATAATAACGACTGATAATAACAATAACAAAACTAATAGTAATGAGACTAACAGTAATAACAGTAGCAGTGGGTGTTGAGCAGGTTCACGGGGCAGTAGAGGAGCTCAGTGCATCATGGAGAGGGGGTCTGCCTCCAGAACCCAGACTGGTCCCACAGCAGAGGAGCCTGAGACCTGAAGGGTCTGACTCCTGTTCTACATTTGGAGACTCTAGGAACCACAGTAACACAGTAGCCTGTGTTCTGGGAGCTCAGTGTTCTAGTGGGGTAACTGGGAACTTTGTAGGTGAGGAGCAGGATTTACAGAGAAACTAACACAGGAGAAACTGATCTCTGATCCTGTTCCTGAGCCTGCAGAGACGTGTTGGAGCAGCCTGATGATGAACTGCAAACAGCCAGCCGAGCAGAAGCTGAAGCATCTGGATGAGACAGGATGCGCCTGATGATTGTGATGTTACAGAGGTGATAAAGTCAAAGAGAACTCTGAGGTTCCTCACAGTGGAGGCCGATAATGAGGAGGAGAAAAATCAGATCCAGTAAAGAAGCGCTGACTCGGGGTGAAGCTTCCTGAGCAGCCTGGTTGGGATCAGGTCTCACAAGCAGGGTGATTTCCAGCTGTTTCTCAGGTTCCTGTGTCAGAGGGTAAATCTGTGCTGGCTGAGGCAGGAGCTGATGGATTCAGTCTAAAATAATTTGAATTTTATCATTAAAGAAGCTCATGAAGCTGTTATGACTGCGAGCTACAGGAACCCATGGATCCATGGAGCTGTGACTCTGCGTCGCCTGGATTCAGAACTGACTGTGAAAGTATGAAAGATATCAGTGAGAACCAGGAGGGACGAAGCAACCTGAGCTCAGTACCTCTCACTCTGAGAGTCTGTGGCTGCTCAGACAGAACCTAACTCCACAGGTAAAAACCCAGATTCTCAGACACACGACTGAACTCTGAAAACACATGTTCCTGTGACACACCTCTACCTGTGTCTGAACACAACACAGCTGATATTTTCATTCTCGACTCACACAGAGTCGTCTCACCGTGTTGTACAGCTCCTCCAGGCGAGGGATGGTCAGGAAGTGATGCATGTTCACTCCGTTCTCGATCAGCAGCTTCACAAAGTCCACCCTGTCCAGCACCAGAGCGTCCATCATGGCCTGCTCCAGAGAGTTCACCTGTCATCAGCATCATCATCAGCATCATCATCATCATCATCATCACCATCATCAGCATCATCAGCATCAGTATCATCAGCATCATCATCATCAGCATCATCAGCATCAGTATCATCAGCATCATCATCATCAGCATCATCAGCATCAGCATCATCATCAGCATCAGCATCATCAGCATCAGCATCAGCATCATCAGCATCAGCATCAGCATCATCATCAGCATCAGCATCATCAGCATCATCATCATCAGCATCAGCAGCATCATCAGTGTCACCTGATGGTGATGGCGATGCTGGTCACCTGACTCACCTGTGCTACTTGCTAACAGCTAACAGCTAACAGGTTCCAGACTGTAAAGTGAGTTTTAGTGTGAAATGCAGTTTTGGCTTCATCACCACCATCACGTCTTCAGATATCATGTCTTATCTCACTTTTCAGAACTTGCTAATTAACTTTCTGTCGATGGACTAATCGGAGTGAATCAGCTGATCAGTGCAGGTGCAGCTGAGGTGTTGATGGTGACACGTGTCAGGTACGTGTGGCCGTTTCAGTGTTGGTGTGTGTCTCGGACTGAACCCTGACCCTGCTGCTGCCGTTGTTCCAGTGTCTTACCCAGCTGAGCAGCTGCAGCTTCCTGGGGTCGGTCTCCTCGGGTGGTTCAGGTTTAGCTTTGCCTCCTTTTCCCTTCTTCCCTCTGGCTTTCCCTTTCCCTCCTCCTCCTCCTCCTGCCACTGTTCGTTGGGTCACCGGACTTTTAGGACGCTCAGTGGGCAAAGAGCTCACAGGCTGCACAAAGAGCCCAGCAGGTGTTAGAAGGACACACTCTGTCTGTTAGTGGACTGAAATGTAACAAATGATCCTGCAGACAGAGACCTGAGAGACAGCTGGACAGTTTGGGGACAGAAAGACTTTGTAGGCTTGTGTCATTTATTTTTTGGAGGATGGAGGGATGGAGGAGTGGAGGGATAGTTGATGATGGTAGTTTTTAGGAGACGGTCTTGCAGCAGAACGTGGACACAGTGACCTGGACGTTTGTCCCCAGCAGGACGGACAGATGAAGTAAACTCACGGGCCAGTGGTGTCCGTATACGAAGATCTGACTGTGAGCGATGTCCACTCTGTTCCAGGCCAGAGCCAAACTCAGCTGATCAGACGCCGACGCATTCGTACCTGAAATATCCACAAACACAACAGGTGTTCCTCCTCGCACACACTCATGACTCACTCAGGTGGAGGTAAGACATGTGACCCGGCCACAATTCCCACAATCCCCAGGTATAAAAGTGTTGTTACCTTTGAGCAGAGCTGTGAGGATGGACATCTCAATGTCCTGCTGTCCCTCTGAGCCCATCCTGAAGACAGTGATCTACAGACAGCACACAACAACACAGTCAGCTGCACAACAACAACACAGCAACACAACAGCTCTGATCCCGTCTCCCTGATCCCGTCTCCCTGATCCCGTCTCCCTGATCCTGTCTCCCTGATCCCGTCTCCCTGATCCTGTCTCCCTGATCCCCTCTCTCTGATCCCCTCTCTCTGATCCCGTCTCCCTGATCCCGTCTCCCTGATCCCGTCTCCCTGATCCTGTCTCCCTGATCCCGTCTCCCTGATCCTGTCTCCCTGATCCCCTCTCTCTGATCCCCTCTCTCTGATCCCGTCTCCCTGATCCCGTCTCCCTGATCCCGTCTCCCTGATCCCGTCTCCCTGATCCCGTCTCCCTGATCCCCTCTCTCTGATCCCCTCTCTCTGATCCCGTCTCCCTGATCCCGTCTCCCTGATCCCGTCTCCCTGATCCCGTCTCCCTGATCCCGTCCAGAGTTTTTTCTGATCAGCTCAGTGTCAAATCTGACTTTTGTGTGAAAGTAAAAAAAAGTTTTGCTGATCTGACGGAAACGTGCTCACACCAACACAGAGGCCTGTCTGAACCAACATGACAACACAGAGCCCCTGCATCAGCTCATCAGATGGTCTGTGTTAATGTAGCTGCAAGTCAGTGCTGCTGTCCCCTATGAGCCCTGTGTTTTATCCTGTATCTGTGTCCATTCAGTCCAACTGTCCCAGGAACAGCAGCTGAATCAGCTGTGATCAGCTCCTGTCTGCAGTGAACCATGGACGAACAGACTCCTCTCACTGGATCACTGTGACACTAAAGGAGACTTAAAAACAGCAGGATTCTGAATGGAGTTCTGCAGGATGGACATCAGAGATGATGATGTCCTGACCTAACTTTAACCCGACACAGATGATTTGGTAAGCTGGAGATGTTTTGCTGTGCTTGGTGAATCAAAGCGTCAGCGTAGCTTCCTGCTGGTTTCCATCTGCTCTGATTTGTGGAGAAACATCTCGACCTGCAGCCGAACATTTTAATCTCACAACAAATCATTTTAAGTGAATTGATGTGATTTTTTTTTACATTTATGGCCAGACTGCTGCTGCAGCTGTTCTCAGGAGGAATTAAATAAACGGCAGAGAGTCACAGAACAATCTCCACTAAGAGCTGTTGTGGGTCAAAGGTAAAACCTTCATCATTATGTTAATGTCACAGCTGCTGAGGTCACAGTCAGCAGGTCACATCCTGTCTGCGAGGATCCATGATCTCTGTCCTGAGAGGTGCACCTGGGCCAGAGGAGTGGCACAGCCCCCCCCCTCAAACCTGAGCAGGTAGAGATCACGTCGTCTGACAACTCAGCAGAAACGGGGGAACAGATGAAAGGTGTACAGATGATCCGTTCTCTGGATGGTGGTGAATGATGATCTGTTCAGCAGGAGTTTGGAGTGAAAGATGAACCACGACACACAGATGACAGGAAACGTTGTGAGTGAAGCTGTTTTATTGTTGCACTGATGGAAAATGGGACGTGACACATTCAGGAAACACAGTCCGGCCTCTTCGATGCCTTCATCCTGTCGACCTACCAACGCTCGCTTCTTCATGCATTCCATCAACATGAGGAAGATCTGCTGCGCCTGGCTGCGGCTGTAGTTGAAGGTTTTCTGGATGGTGACCAGCAGCTGATCTTTGACGCTCTCGCTCATCAACCTGTGAAGGAAAAACAGCAGAGTGTCGTGATGATGTGAAGGAAGAGGGATTGATGCACCGCGTTTGACACGTTAGACACGTTACTCAGAGCCAGTCAGGTCCAGATCCCCCTACACTCCTACTTTATACACAGTTCAGTAGTTTCCACCTGATCCACATCTGTCTCTGTCTGACAGACCATGAAGGTCAAAGGTCACGGTTAGGATTTGCTGTCATGTTGGATAGTGGATCCAGATCTGGAACAAGCCCAGAGGTCACACCTGCCGACCACGGTCACCTGTCTGTGAGTGTGACAGGAAATCCTCACCCGTCCTCCTCGCAGTATCTGTGAGCAAAGGAAATGATGTCAGAGGCTCGACCGCTGCCATCACAGACCACGACGGGGACCGGAGGCTCCTCCTTCAGACTCTCCAGCACGATGGAGATGACATTAGGACCCCCCTCCAGGATCAGACACACCACGGGGACCCCCTGACCCAGACCTGGCACACGCACAGAGTGTATGTGGTCAGTGCTGTCACAGATATGTTACTCAGCAAACACCGATGGTCAGTTGCATAAGATTTAGATTAACAGGTTAGTGACTGAACCAACAACGATTAGTGATGTGTGTGGTCGGATTTGCTTCTGTACATAAAGTCGGGTTTCTGTAAATCCTGCTCCAGCATCAGATGGTCTGGTTTTGTTCCTCTGTGTGAGCCAGTTTGTGTTTAGCCTTGTTTCACACAAAGACTGGAAGCAAGAGGAAACTGTTGCCTGTGTGTTCCCCTGGTTCCTCTGGATCCCCTGTGGCTGCAGTGAGAGGTGACAGCTGAGCCTCCCTTTGCTTTCCCTGCCTTACAGACTGCTCCAGGCATAGGATGACAAAGGGAAACCCACAGGTCACATGACTGGTCATGTGGTTACGTCAGGTAGGACCGATGAACCTGGATGATGAAGCAGGAGTCTCTGGGTCACAGGAGCGTGAGGAACCTGCAGCACAGACCTTCAACTCTGGCGTCAATTGTTCTTAACTGTTGTGAAAAATAGGATGTGGCAGATTAAAGTCGACCTTCAGTGATTCTCCACCTCATTGTCTCTAGGTGTTGGGAGTACTACTGCCTCAGGTGCTCAGGTGATGTCACCTGTGCCAGCGTCTGGTCTAAAGACTACAAGTCTGAAATGTAAAAATAGGGGTAACGGCTGTGGGGTGAAGAAGACGATGATCTCAGGACTGTTCAGCAGAAAAAATACGAGCCACTGAAAACCAGAGCTGCGTCATTAAAACGTCAGAAGCTTCAGAACCTGGACAAACATCTGGGACTATGTGTTAAGCAGTTTGAGTGGACTGGCCTTTTAACACGGTGAAGCCATAAAGCTGAAACTCAGAAGGGATTGGTTGTTTCAGCAAGTCACATGACTCACGTGTGTTGATCTTCTGCAGGGCAATGTGTTTCTCCAGTTGTCGGCGGAGGCGGACCTCGGCGCCGTACTTCCCGCTGGTCCCATTGTCAGACAAGATGAAGTGGGAGTGGCTGCTGTTCAGGACGGACAGCTTGCTGAGCGGGTTGGACATGGTCTGATAGGGCCGAGTCACCTGAAACACACAGACATGATTGGTTGAAACCCGGGTTGGCGGGGGGGGGGTCACTCGTTTGCAAATCACACTGATGGTGACTGGTACCAAGTCTTAATGGTAGTGTGGTCAGTCTGGTTCAGTCTGGTTCAGTCCAGTTTACTTCAGTTTGGTCCAGTTCGGTCTGGTTCCCTCCAGTTTGACTTACATCTCTCCCGATCAGGTCTTCTTTGTTCTCAATGATTCCCCATGGTGCAATGCCAATAGCACAGACTTTCCCTCTGGACTTGGACGAATGATCTTTCAGAGCGTCTCCAACGTGGCGAATCACTCCTGAAACACCGCAGAGGACGGGGTTGGGGGGGGGGGTCGGGATCTTTTCAAAGTCTGGTTGGTTTTCAGGTGATCACCACAGAAACACGTTTTACTTTAAACCGGTTTAAGTCACTTTATTTACAGGATTCAGATTTTCAGAGCCTTGGTCCTGTTTGCATTTTTTACTGTGTGAGCAACAGATTCAAACTGACTCTGGATCAGTGTTTCACTCAGATCATTCAGTGTTTCAGGTAGAACGTCACTGAACTGAAGTTTTCTGAACGGAAACAATTTGAACGTTAAAAACTAAACAACTAAAAGGTGTGAACGGCATATTTCATCAGCTGTTTGGAAATTTAAAGGTCGACGTCAGTCATGGTTCCGTGCATGGTTAGCTTAGCTTAGCTTAGCATACAGACAGGGAGACAGCTAGCTTGGCTCTTTCCACAGGTGACAAATCCACTGACCAATTAACACGTTAGGGCTGGTTATGTCTGAATATCTCATCAGTCAGTACTCAGTGATTGATTAGGGCAGACTATTGAGTATTGATCACTTCACACTGGACAGAGAACAGCAGGAAGGTCCAATCACAGCAAAACGTGACGAGTGAATCCACTAAATTGAGCTGATTTCACTGCAGCGTACCTGTTTTAAAAGATGCTGAGCTTCAGGTGTTGAACCTGTACCTGGATCCAGGAGGAGGAAAAGGAGGAAAAGGAGGCCAAGGTGGAGCAGGAGGAGTCTGAAATGACGTACCTGTGCTGACTCCTCCGGTAAAGATCCAGGCTCCAGTGGTCACAGCGGCTTTGATCAGCCCTTTTCCAAAAACCTGCTTCAGTTTGGGCGGCAGGTCAAAGTTCTGAAGGCCTCCATGGACAGAGATGAGCAGCGTGGGGAGCTCCAGCTGCCAGTCCTTCACCATCAGGTGGAGTAGGGAGTCTGGTTTAGAGTCATAGGAGACCCTGATGTACTGCAGGAGGAGGAGGAGGAGGAGGAAGAGGAGGAGGGTTAGTCGTCAGTGATCTCCTACATGAATCTCACCATTAAACAAAAGTCTTCTCCTCCACATTCTTGGTACATCAGACTCTAATCAGAGTTTCAGGATTTTGGTGTCTCAGTTTGGTACCATGGCCTTGTTGATGTGTCCTCCTCCCTGGAACTCGATGACTCCATAGGCATCAGTGGGGGAAGTCTGGGTGTGTTTAAGGGGACTCCATCTCTCTGCAGGTTGCACCTCCAGCTGAACCAGCGGGGCCCCCTCCTCTCTGGACTCTGGAGGGACGGCGGTGTGCTGTGTCACCAGCTGACCACAGCTGCACCTTAACAACAAAACCACATGAAAGACAATTTATTTTATCTTTGTTAGAGAGTGGAGAGATGCAACAGGCGTCCCCCACTGGACTTCAACCAGAGACATGTTAGTTAAAGACATTTTAACAGTCATGTGACCAGGTGAACAGGGTTTTCATGCTGTAACTGTTCCTGCTGTTCATAATGGGCATTAACAGGTGACAGGTGTGTGCAGCACCAGTTTCTAATGGAAGAAAGAAAGAAACACTGCATCCAATCACTGGACTCACATTTTTCAGTTACAGATAAATTTGTGAGGTGAGGTGTTGGTACCTGCTGACGTCTTTGCTGGGAATAATCTGGACACATTCTCTCTTCTGGAAAGTCCTCTCGATCCACACTCTGTGAATCTGAAGAAAAACAGAGGACATGTCACGGATGAGTTCTTCTAACGGCGATGCGTCTTTCTTGTTCTGTAAAACTCATCCCAAACACAACAGATGAACCCTTCCTGTGATGTGTCCACAGGGTCCTGCATTTTGGTAACCATGCCAACGAGTAAGCACATCAACAATCAGCAAAAACAAAATAATGTCTGACCGATTGAAGCTTCACAAGCTCAGAGCTTTAGGTTGTGAAGGAGACTGAGTGAAGTGATGCAGCAGAGCTGTGGAACGGCTTTAGAGGAGCGACTTTCTCCAAAATCATTTCTCCAAGAAAAACTGGTTCATCTGAATTTCTGTGTTTTTGTACAGAAGCTGGAGACGTCGGTTGGTCCACGTCCACGTCCACGTCACATAATTACCACAAAACTACATTTCAAGTCTGTCAAAGGAAAAAAGCCACAGTCTGATGTAACTCAGGTTTTTTAAATCCAGGATGAAACACATGACTGACAGTTTAAACCGAAGAACCAACTCACTGTGTGAACAACACACTGATGCATGTTAATGAACGCCCCACTTTTTATGCATGTTTGTCGCTGCGTCCGTGATTATTTGTTATCAGTAAGTGAATCTGTTTTTGTGTTTCCTTGTCAAGAGGCCGGTTTCCAAACAGCTGAAGCATGTAACTGTTCATGTCTGCACATATCTGGCTAATTACTGGGAGAGTGGAGCTTTCCATTTCTTTATGCATCCAATCCTCTTATCCGCCGTCCTAATCCTGCTGCACCAAAAACACACAGAAGTGCCCTTTAAATCTGTTTCCTGTGTGTGTTTAAATCCATACAGCACTAATGACTCTGTGTGTTATTGTGTGTCGTAGTGTGTGTGTGTGTGTGTGTGTGTGTGTGATTCACTGAAGCACTTTGTCAAATTCCTGCACTCTGGCTGATGGAGGATTAACGTGTGGATGCTACATGAGCCTCAGTTTTATTGACTGTTACACATGAACGATGAAATGTCACCATCATCATCATCACCATCATCATCATCAGTGAATCAATGAAACCTGTCTCTGTCTGTGGGGGGTGGTGGTGTGGGGGGGGGGTAGGGACTGAGCCTTTACAGTGAAACAGCTCAGACTTACGTTGCTGTTGTTACTGCAGAGACTGTTCACAGTGACTTTAACTTTCGATTCTATGAATTAAATCAAATATGAATTTGCACAGAATGAGTGAATTTTCTCTGGGAAAAGGAAAATAACTTAAAATGGCTGTGTCCTCTGCTTCAGAGGACTGAAGGACGAGCTGGGACACTGCTACTGAGTCCATACGTCCTGTTAAAATGACATGAAGTTTAAACTGTTCATACATTTTACAGCAGAATCAGGAAACAGCTGGAAACAAACCAGCAGAAAACAGTTTCACCAGTGAGTTTTCTAACATCACACACACTGGGACATTTTGTGAATCAGACGAACAGATGAAATTCCGTCCTCTCTGTGCTGTTTGACCCATTTCCATCCAATTTACCAACAATCATTTACACCCTGACCTTTGAACTCAACAGGGAAAAGGAACAGAGGCCGTTTTGACTGTTTCACTCACTCACGCTCAGACATGCTGGATATCAAATGAAGAAACTTTTAAACTACCATCAAACCTCTGACACGTAAAGCTTGTCCCTCAGCAAAGACGTCTACCTGAACATCCAAACGTCTCATACCTAAAACTGATCTGGACTGAAGACTGAGGCAGTGTCTGAGGGCCCAGCAGCTCTCCAAGGACAGGGCGTCTCAGGCTGGAGACACGGTGCAGCTCTGCGAGGACCGGGCGTCTCAGGCTGGAGACACGGTGCAGCTCTCCAAGGACCGGGCGTCTCAGGCTGGAGACACGGTGCAGCTCTCCGAGGACCGGGCGTCTCAGGCTGGAGACACGGTGCAGCTCTCCGAGGACCGGGCATCTCAGGCTGGAGACACGGTGCAGCTCTCCGAGGACCGGGCGTCTCAGGCTGGAGACACGGTGCAGCTCTCCGAGGACAGGGTGTCTCAGGCTGGAGACACGGTGCAGCTCTCCAAGGACAGGGTGTCTCAGGCTGGAGACACGGTGCAGCTCTGCGAGGACCGGGCGTCTCAGGCTGGAGACACGGTGCAGCTCTCCAAGGACAGGGTGTCTCAGGCTGGAGACACGGTGCAGCTCAGAGAAAAAGGAGTTGCCTTGACGCAGTGAGCGGGTTCATATGATGAGCATGTGAGGCAGCAGGGCTCTTTGTTGGAGCTGGTCTCATGACTCCGGTCCGAGGTAATCCTTCAGGGAGTCTCATGACCGTCAAGCTTCAACACAAGAGTATTTTCATCCACAGCCAGAGCCAGGCTCAATAAATCTGCTTTGAAAAATCCCCCCAAACCTCCATCCTCCCGTCGGTAAACTCCTCCTTCTCAGTGTTTTGTTTTGGACTGAAATCTGTGTCCATCATCTTCGGTCCAGTTTGGACGTTCTGAATTTGACAAAGATCAGATCAGATTCCAGGATTTTAGAACCAGATTCCCTCAGCACAACCTGAACCACCGGACCGACATTTCCTCCTCGTACTAACTGAACTGTTGTGTCTGTAAACTTCATGGAGAATAACTCACCTTTATTTGTATTCACAGTCACCTTTAGAGAACCACACCTAATCACATGTCATAGGTCAAAGGTCAGAAGCCACCGGCTTCACCAGAGCCTGCGTCCTGTTTCAGAAAGTGATCAGGTGTTATCCTGTGCAGTCAGCAGTCGGCTGCGCTCAGACACGTGGAGCTCAGTCTGAAAGTTTCTGTCTGACTCCTTCACACAAAGCACAGTAACAAAGTGTGTTTTCTAAATGAGCAGCTGATTGAACAGAGTGCGACAGGTTAAAGAAAGTAAAGACTCAGCACAACAATGAACAGAGAGTGTGAGCGAGGCCAGGAGGATTTGGATTATCAGGCTCGTAAATGAGATTAATGTTGATCAGAGGAAATACTTGTTTGCATAATGTGATGTTATATCACCGTGTTTTGGTTTGGACAGGAAGTGGACCTGCAGCTCTGGGACCCGGCTAACAGGGTTTGGGTCAGTACAGAACAGGAGCAGCGCTGGGTTCATGGAAACCAGTCAAACCTGAGAGCATCTGTTAGTTATTTGCTTCGGGGAAAATAACCCGACAGCAACACTTTGTTCTGTGTGCAGTAGAATTAAAAATACATTTATAATATTAAAATAAATTATATTGCTGATCATTTGCAGTATTTGATGTTGCAGCTAATTTTATCTCTGAGGAGATGAATCCACAGAGCAGCGTGTTAGAGCTGTAACTATCAGTCGCTACTGATTGGCTGAAAAAAAAAGATGAAGATGTTTCTGACTCTTCAGCTCAGTGAGTCCTCGCTCTCATTTCACTGTCACATGGAAACAACACGGCTCATTGTGTTTGTCACATGAAGTCAATTCACCCAGAACTGGTCCAGTCACATGATCGGAGGACGAGCTCCACAGTTACACATGTGACTTTGGCTCTGAGTAATGGAGGCTCTGTGCAGAGTCATCATTTTGTCTGTGGATGCATGGTCCAGACCAGAACAGACCAGAACAGACCGGACCAGAACAGACCGGACCAGAAGAGACCGGACCAGAACAGACCAGAACAGACTGGACCAGAACAGAACAGACCGGACCAGAACAGACCAGACCAGAAAAGACCGGACCAGAAGAGACCGGACCAGACAGACCGGACCAGAACAGACTGGACCAGAACAGACCAGAACAGAACAGACCGGACCAGAACAGACCGGACCAGACAGACCAGACCAGACCAGACCGGACCAGACAGACCAGACCAGAACAGACCGGACCAGACAGACCGGAACCTACTGAGACCTCTGAGAATCCAGAGACTTGACAGACTAATGACTGAAACAAAAGACAACAAGGAAAAGGAAAAAGAAGACGTGACTAAAACAGGTGGAACTCACACTGTGCTGCTGCTGCTACAGGTCAGATCACTTCTATACTGTTTCTGTTTAATGAAGCTGATTTTATGCATCCTCATTAAAAACCTATTAACTGTGAGAGACACCCACAAGCTGTTGACGTGCTAAGGCTATGTCCTCGTCATGTTTGACGTCGTCATTCTGGGAGCGGAAGTGATCTGAATCAACCAAATTTCTCTGCACTTGTGCCAAATTCAGTTGCAATTGAAGTGTGTAAGAGTTATAGTGGACCGATTTAACCACACCCACAAAAGTTTGTCAGCCAATCACAGAAAAGCTCAGATGTCAGCGTGTTCAGGGTCGTCCAAACACGGTATGTCCAAAGTCTGATTAAGCTTGGATGAAATATGGTGGACAGGAAGTCAAAAAAATTTAAACTGTCAGAATTTTTTTTTTTTTTGACACAAATGTCTTTGGTCAGTCTCTTCAACATCACACACTGAGTCCATGGACACCAGCATTCTTCTTCTTCTACGCCTCACGGCTGCAGATGTTTAGGTCATAACATTTTGAAATGAAGCACTGAATTCTGGGGAAGCAGAGTTTCAGTCACGTTCCCTTCACCTTCATCATGTTTTGCTCATTTTCCATCGTTGAAAATACTCAAAAAAATTTATAAAAAAAAAAAATCAAGTCAAACATCAGAGAAATTATAAATGCGCTCAACATTTTAGCTTTGGAACCAAGTTTCTAACAATGCAATCGCACAAGTTGGGAGACAAAAACATAGGGATGAAACAGGTGTGGAAATTTTTTTTCAATGTATCTGTCTTTAGTGAAAGTGAAGTCTAGGATTGTTCATTTAGTACTAAGCTGTACCTAAAACCCATCCTTTGTACAAGTCTGCCCACATTCTTTCAGGTTGTAAAACTCTCCCCAGAGTTGTTGTAAGGAAATAAGGATTATACCTTGTGGTCATTTAAAACAGACGTCCCCTAAAGTGAAATGACATCTGTAACTGGTGATCTGGAAAGACCTTAGCTAACCTGGGAATGAACCATTAATTGTTAATTGTCCTGAGTGCTTACAGTAGGTGTTCTAACAGATCTTTCCTAGAATGAACTGTTTATCTAAAACTGCTGATCTGGAAATATCATAGATGGCCTGAGAGTGAACCCCATTTGGTTGTCCTAATTGTTTACATTTGGTGTGACCAGAAGACATCCTTTATTGTCTCTCATGCTGGGAAAGGTATTTATGGCATACTGACTACAGGTATAAAGAGTCATACTAGACAACACTCTTGAGACAACACTGCAGAACACACTGTGAACTGTATGTCTTGTCTCCATGCTGCATGACATTAAAAGACTTGATTCACACCCGGTCTGAGTTTCCCTTTGCAGGATTAGACCCTCACACTGGTTTCACACAGGGTTAGGTCCCCACCAGGAGGTAAAAACCAACACACACACACACACCATCTGAGGCACAAAGCCTGCTCTCTAGCCTGCTAGAACTGTAAATAAAGTTGTGAGGTCAGAAGATGAATCTCAGGTGAGTCTCAGGTGAGTCTTACCTTCTGTGATCCAGATGACGCGCTGCGTTTGATGGACGAACGTTTAAAGGACCCGTTAGTCCCTCTCCGCCCTCTGCTGTCCATGTTGATGAAGTTCAGGTGTCCTCCACCTTCATCCTGCTTCTCTGTCTCCTCCTGTGTCCTCCTCAGTCTCCTGTGTCCTCCCTGTGGTCCTGCAGCCTTCAGTCTGTGTTGCGTTCAGGCGTCTGTGGGTGGGATGTGGCAGACGAAGACCCCGTCCTTCCTCTCCCTCTGTAATCAGGATTAGTGGACGCTGCTCAGGACGGAGGGCGGTGCTCTGTAATGGATGGAGATTTAATAAATGGTGATTGAAGGTAAATCTACTTTAGGACGACTCTGGTTCCTGAGGCTCTTTCAGTGCTCAGAGAAGAGAACGAGATACGTTGTTTACTAGCTTCTGCTGCTGTTTGGATCCAATCCCCTGAACAAGTCCTCACACATGTTCTCATAATGTCCACGTCTGATGTCTCTCTGCTGATTACAGGCAACGGGTCATGTGTTGCAAAGCTCCACCTGCTGGCAGCAGAGAAATGTGGGGCCAGGTGGGGCCGACTACCTGTCGCTGTGCTGATGTTTGATTGGCTGTGTTCTCTGTGAACTCCTCGTGTCTCCTCTGATATGGACCAAACCTCTGGTAAAAACAATCAGATTTAACGGGATGATTTCTTCATAGTGAGGAGATTTCTGATTATCCTGCAGATCAGCTGACTGTGGATCAGACAGAACCTCACCAGACTGTGGAGCCTGGCTAGATGAGTCCTGGTCGGCAGCTGTATGAATGTGAGTCAGAGCAACTTGATCAGAGGGTGGTTCTGATGTTTTGCTGCAGCGTGTGATGTGTGCTGGTGTCAGCACTTCTAGTGTAATCAGCTGTGGAATTTACACATAATGTTTCATGACAATTAAATTAAGTCAAATAAGTTCCAGCTCACACAGTGACTCAGTGAAGGTGTGTTTCACTCTCTGCTGCAGGTGGAGGATAAAGCGAGGCAGCTATGGAAACCCTCAGTTTTCTCCAGGTGTCACACCTTCAGGTGAGCAGGTGAGCTGCGGTTACTTTCTTCTTTCCCCTTCATGAAACCCCCAGCAGAGATTCTTCAGAAGGCAAAGACAGACCAACAAGCAGAGAGAGCAGCTGAGCAGAGTTCATGATAAACCGGATTCAGTCTGGGAGCCAGTGCCTCGCCGATGAAAACCTGATGTTAAAGAGGGTCCTTCAGAAACTATAGCTGTATTTACACAGGGAGGGGCTACGGCACTAATCAGCCTCATGAACAGCAGATGGACACTCTTTGGTAACGATGGTGGTTCAGAGGGTTTCTGAAACTGCTGAGGGTGATAGATACGGGCAGAGTCAGATACTGGGACTGGGTGGGTTTTGGAGTCAGTAACGTCAGACATGATGGAGTTAGATGTGTGATGAAGAGAGAGGAACAGATGAATGAATCTGAAGGTGAAAAGAGAGGGAGAGACAGGTGGCACACCTCAGTCACACTGAGGAGCCAGGTGTCACAGAAGAGGTTTTCCGATTCAAAGCAGCGTGGACTCCCTGGTCCAGCAGACAGCAGCTTCCCTCCTGAACTGACCTGAGGACAGAGCCTCACAGCTTCTCTGAGAGCTTACGGCCGCTCGGCCTGGGGAGAGATCAGCAAACTAAACAACAAATACAAACACAATGTGTTGTTTTCTTGAATTAATAAAAAACTTTCCATACCTGAGTGTGTCCTGGTGAGTGAAGTCAGAACCAGTCCAACTGTGGCAGAAACCCAGTCAGTGCCACAGAAATCCCACATCAGATGATGGAGTTCTACTGTCTGTCCAGTAGATGGTGCTACCTGATCATCCAGTGAGTTAAAGATCAGCTCCACCACCAGCTGCTGTCAGTCTGGCTGTCAGCAGCCTGGCTTAGCTGGCTAACACTAACTTTCTTTCAGCCTCAACATTTCTACAAACACACCCCTCAGCTTCCTTTGCTCGGTCCAGTCCACAACTCTTGTCTCCGTCCCCGCTGCCTTCCAACCGTCCTCTGCTTCCTGCTGTGCTTTCTCCTCCATGCTCCTTCTTTCTGCTCCTGATTAGTCTTTTTAACACATTAACACTGATCACTGAACAGGGTTCTACATCAGCTGATAAATGAGATGGTATGGAACACCTTCAGCTGTGTGTGGACGTGGTGAATGTCTCAGTGCTGCTCACACAACAAGACATTTATCTCAGACTGTCGTCATGTTGACATTAGAACAAGTTTTCAGGTGACTCCACTCGAAAAAACCACAAGCACCAGGAGAGTCGAGGCTGAGAAAAGAAATAAACCTTTAATCAGTGGGAAGTGCTGCAGAGCACTGCACTTTATACAACAACAAGAAGAGTAATGAGCGGTGGCACACGATAGGAAAACATCACTGAACTGCTTGAACTTGAGGACCCATCATGGATTTTAATCTCAGATCAAAAAAATGTGTCTTTGCAAATCATAAGTCTCGTGGCCTGAACCCCTGAAAGGTGTCCGGTCCTCGTGAGGGGACGAGCATCCAGTGACTGGATTACATACATCACTATGGAGTCAGTGAGACATCAGACTCCGTCACCACCATCATTTATCTGACACTTCAAATGGAACGTTCCAGTTTCTAACCCACAAAATCAACTTAACGATTCAGCGTTCTGGGAGAATGTTTCAGAGATAATGAGCTCGAAGACGCTGCAGGTCTGAAAGGTACCTGGACCGAGTCTCTGCAGAGGAAACAGACAGGAGAACGGTAAGAGAAGAGAAAACGCTGCTCTTTATTTATTCAGTAAAATCACTTCCAGTTTCTGGACCTGCATCAACTCCAAACAGAAAGAGCTTCAGGCAGACAAGTTTAAAATTAGGATAAAAATATCACAGAAGAAGAACAAGCAACAAACAAAATCCCAACGTTTCAGGAAACTGCAAATTCTGTTTCAGTTTAATCCAGAAAGATGCTGTGGATCGAAAACATGAGGGAAAATTCCAAATTATCCTCAGAGCTGAAACAGTGAGCTGACGGATGTTTTACGAATGTTTGACGGGTGTTTGAATGATGTTTGACGGGTGTTTGAGGATGTTTGACGGATGTTTGAATGATGTTTGACAAATGTTTTACGAATGTTTGACGGGTGTTTGAGGATGTTTGACGGATGTTTGAATGATGTTTGACAAATGTTTTACGAATGTTTGACGGGTGTTTGAGGATGTTTGACGGATGTTTGAATGATGTTTGACGGGTGTTTGACAAATGTTTGACAAATGTTTTACGAATGTTTGACGGGTGTTTGAGGATGTTTGACGGATGTTTGAATGATGTTTGACGGGTGTTTGACCAATTTTTGACAAATGTTTTACGAATGTTTGACGAATGTTTGAGGATGTTTGACGGATGTTTGGGGATTGGATCTGGATGATGTAGTAACAACTGAACAGGAAGCTCTGTCAGTCTGTGTCTTGTTCACACACACACACACACACAAAAGGTTCAAAGTTCAAGGCTTGATCCGGACTAAGTGCTGCAGAGGAGCTGTACTTCCTGTCAGCTGCCAGCAGTGGGCGCTGCCTTCTCCTTGTTATTTCTCGGCCTTCATCTTGGTGATGTATGTCCCGGCGTTCTTGTACGCTCCCACATAGCCCGTGTTCTCCACAATCTCCTCCCGGCCCTCCCGACCTTTGCCCTTGCCGCTCTCGTCGAAGCGCTCCTTGTGCGACCCGGTGTAGCGGGACGTGTCGGTCAGCCGGTCCACAGCCGCCATCTTTGCCACTTTCTGAGGGAAACACAGAGAGGACAGGAAATAAACCAAAGCAGACCACAGTCTCACGCGCTCGTGCTGTTCACTGGACCTCCTCCCCTCTCAGCTCAGACTCTGAAACTCTGATGTTGCAGCAGTGATCAGCTGAGGCCATGATGTCTGACGGCGTCAGTCCTGAACCATCAGAGCAGAGTGGGAGGTGTGTCTGAGGAGCAACTCGGGACATGTTTCCCGCAGCTGAACAAGGAAACACAAAGAGTCAGAGAGCCAACGCAGACGTCACACTGAGCCGTATCATCCATCGTGTCTGAGCATGTTTCAGAAAGACGCCTCATCTGCTCTCAGCTCATCTCAGAGCTCGGTCTGATGTGTCATCTCCTGTGGACTGAGGACAGGTCCTCCTCGCTTTCCCAATCCAGTGTGATGTCCTCTCTAAAGTCTCTGCATTCGGAGAGAGTCAGGCTCAGAGTCAAGCTCAGAGTCAGGCTCAGAGTCAGGCTCAGGCCTAGAGTCAGGCTCAGAGTCAGGCTCAGGGTCAGGCCTAGAGTCAGGCTCAGAGTCAGGCTCAGAGTCAGACTCAGGGTCAGGCCTAGAGTCAGGCTCAGAGTCAGACTCAGGGTCAGGCCTAGAGTCAGGCTCAGAGTCAGGCTCAGAGTCAGGCTCAGAGTCAGACTCAGAGTCAGGCTCAGAGTCAGGCTCAGAGTCAGACTCAGAGTCAGACTCAGAGTCAGAGTCAGACTCAGGCTCAGGCGTGGGCTTTCCACGGCTTCTTCCCACAATCCCAAAAACATGCACATGAGGTTAACTGGCTACTCTGTCGCTCCTAGGTGTGAATGTGTGTCTTTGTGTCACCTGACTGATTGGCGACCGGTCGAGGGTGAATCCCGCCTCTCGCCCGTAGTAAGCTGGGATCTGACTCATCATCCTGCTTTTTCAATGGTCTCTTCTTAATCACAGACGTGTTTTAAATGTAGGTATGTGGACAGAGTCCTGCTGAGGAAGGGGACAGATCCACGCTCCCAACCTGAACAACACACCGTACCATTTAACGCCACGCGACATCTCAGCGTCAGGCTTCTGAAAATTCACACATGATGACGTTTAATCTTCATCTTATTATAGGTGCATTCATGTCATCATCATCCTCATCATGACTGAACTAAGTTGCTGCTGTTCCAGGTCCTTGGGCTGTTGTCAGGTGGTTGGCTCTGCGGGGTGTTGGCTGCATCTCTCAGCTCAGTGCTGCAGGGTTTGTGTGTTTGCTGCATGATATTTACAGACGTGTTGATTCATGTGCTTTGTCCCTATAAATGCTGCTGTTCTCCATAAGAACGATGTGTGTCTGTGTTCCTAAATTGTTTGTGTTTGGTTGGAGTGTGATGTGTGTGATATTTCAAACTGATAAAAGGAAACTTAGAGCACACACGTGAAGTTTTACTGTGCGACACGGTCATCGTGCAGAGTTCGTGCACTCACTTTTTATTTGTGGTTGTAGAAAAGTGGTTTTTGTTTGACCCCCTGGATCTTCCTGTGTCTGTGTGATGAGCTCATTTAATTAGTTGTAAGACAGTTTGTGTCTAAGCTCATGTTCCTGTCCCCCGACCCTAATCCTTGTCTCACCGTCACTCCGACGTTGGTGGGCTCTCTGCCCTCCACCAGTTTGAAGATGGACTGCAGCGCTTCCTCTTTACTTTGACCTTTGAACCTCTTTGGGGCCAACTCCTGCAGAGCTCTCTGAAACTCCTCGTACGTGATGACCCGAGACGTCTTCTGTCTGCACACAGAGACACACAGACGAGTGTTCAGAGTCCACAGAAAACATCCACCTGGACTTTCACTGTGAAACAGCTGCAGCTAATCTGGATTCTTACTCTCAGAAACATTTGTTGTGTCAGAAAATCTCCCAAACATCGATCAGTTTCTTCATTTTACCTGAATGCTCTCATTATTTTATGACTGAAGTTTATATGAAAGTTTGGGAATGTCAGGGACGTAGTGGTGTCCTGGAGGGTGGACACACTGTGACATGCTGCTTACACATTAACACACTGACAGTAACCCAGGAACAAATTGCCAGTGTAATAATGTCCCAGCCACACTTTACTCATGGAGAGTTTTTAAACCACAGTACTGATGATGTGAAACCTTCCTCCACCACTGAACAGCATCAGACTCAGATCTGAGACGAAGCTGAGTGACGTAAAACAAAGCTTTGTTTGTGGACTGACGTGTTCCTGTGGCTGTGGACGCAGGTTCACGTGAATCCTCCTGTTACATGATCACCTGTCACATGATCACCTGTTACATGATCACCTGTCACATGATCACCACCAGGAGGAGCTACACTGACCCACACAGAGACAGATTCAATTCCAACTGTCCAGTAAAAGAAAAAGTGACCAGAACCCCAACAATCATAAAATGAAACAGACAGGATGTGGAGGACTGGACTGGAATGGACTGGCACACTCACTTGACTTTGGAGAAGACGATGTCCACGTCAGTGCTGGTGACGTTCTTGCTGTCAATGATCTTGCAGTCTTTGCACAGTTTGGCCCAGTTCTTCCCGTTCAGCTCCTTCCCCGTGGCCTTCGTGTCGCCGTGAATGGCGAACTTCTTGAAAGCCGCCAGGAGCTGCTCCGTGTCTGCGCTCTCTGCCATGATGGAAAAATCTGCAGCACAAATCAGAAGAAAAACAAATGATGATGAAGGAAATCAGCTCATCACATCCTCAACTCCACAGACTCACACAGAGGAGGGAACACGTGACTGAGCTGAAACAAAACTCAGGAGTTCAGACCAGACGAATGCGTCGTGTTCACCGTCCTGGTCTGAAGAACCGAATCTGAGTTTCCATGTTACTGAAATCTGTTTGGTGAATCAGATAGATTCAGTTTTATTTTATTGATTCATTTTTTTTCACCAAATCATAACAGAAGTGATTTCCAAACAGAGCAGGTTCAGACTGTGCTCTGTAAAACAATATGATCTACAGACACAACTTTTCCCTCAAGAACAGAAAAGAAACAGGAAGGAAGGAGCCTCCTGCTGAGGGCCGGGCTGGGTGAGAGGAGGAAGATAGGACAGCTGGGAATGGAGGAGAGGAGGAGGAGGACATGCAGCATATAGAACATGATACACACAGGAAGTGGACGATGTTAGAGGGACAGCATTCAGATCCCAGAACAGTTAGTGGATACTGTGCTCAGCAGGAATCATCATCTGAGCCTGAGCAGCTGAGCACCCTGTGCACAACTAACTTCACCTGCCCTTCAAATGCATGGAGCAGGATTTCAAGGTAACAAGAGCCAGAGAAGTGGAACGATACAAGGAAAGCAGGGATCCAGGTGACGGCTGGCAGGAAGGGGATGACACAGGAAACTGTTCAGGAAGCAAAGGCGAGGCTGCGTCACAACAAGCTGGTGGGAGTGATCGCACCACGCCGAGCTGGGCCAGGATCCTTTCCAACTCCCCGAATGAACGGCATCATGGGGAGGGAAAGGCGGCGCCTCGTTCAGAGAGCAGCAGAAGAGCAGAAGGAAACCTGACAGGTGGTGGGAACGCAGTGTGGTGACAGGGTCTTAAGTTGTTTGATGCAAACTTGTCTATGCTTTACCTATCTATACTTTGTTTCACTGTGTGTGCACTGAAATATGGGGATTTACGGGGATTTCCGCAGGATGTTTACCAGGTCAGACACCAGCTGTCTGTGTATCGCTCCCTGCCAGGACAGACACCTGCTGTTTTGTGTCGAGCACTACTGAACCTTGAAGGAGCTATTATTAAAAGTTGCAGGAGTAAAACTAGGATGAGATTGGCTTGGACAATTTTTTAAAAAATGAACAAGGAAACTCCCTGACACCATTAGATAACGACTTAGGGTCAAAGCCGGGTTAACAGGTGGCATCAGTGTGGAGTAGAGAGGACACCTGTAAAAATCCGCCCTGGAGTATATTTGAAGAGGCAAAAGTAGATGTGATAACTCCTGACTCCAATAAAAACTGGCTGACCATGATCAATGAAAATGGAATTGGACATGCCCAAACATCAAAATACGCTCAGCCATGTCCTTCAAAACAGGTGCAGCCTGCCGTATAAAAGCTGATGTACACTTGGGGAAATTCAGATGCTCCTGCAGGACTTCTCATGCTTGTAGACTATGTGTTTGTAAGAATAAAGCTTTTCTAGACTCAACCTCTCTGATCTCCGGCACCTGATTGACTCTGTGCATTTTTCTCTGACGAAGATTTGAACACTTAGAATTTTTTGGGAAGACAAAAACTTAAGAGAGATAAGATTAAGGTGTGGGGACTCAGCCGGACCTGGACCCAGCTTCAACTGGCCCTTGACGGGGTTCATCCATCCAGCCTGAACAAGCCACATCAGCAGCAACACGAGGCTGAGACGCAGCAACACGAAGCTGAGACGCAGCAACACGAAGCTGAGACGCAGCAACACGAGGCTGAGACGCAGCAACACGAAGCTGAGACGCAGCAACACGAGGCTGAGACGCAGCAACACGAAGCTGAGACGCAGGAACACGAGGCTGAGACGCAGCAACACGAAGCTGAGACGCAGCAACACGAGGCTGAGACGCAGCAACACGAAGCTGAGACGCAGCAACACGAAGCTGAGACGCAGGAACACGAGGCTGAGACGCAGCAACACGAAGCTGAGACGCAGCAACACGAAGCTGAGACGCAGCAACACGAAGCTGAGACGCAGGAACACGAAGCTGAGACGCAGCAACACGAGGCTGAGACGCAGCAACACGAAGCTGAGACGCAGCAACACGGTGAGACGCAGCAACACGAAGCTGAGACGCAGCAAACACGAGGCTGAGACGCAGCAACACGAGGCTGAGACGCAGCAACACGAGGCTGAGACGCAGCAACACGAAGCTGAGACAGCAACACGAGGCTGAGGCGCAGCAACACGAGGCTGAGACGCAGCAACACGAGGCTGAGACGCAGCAACACGAGGCTGAGACGCAGCAACACGAAGCTGAGACGCAGCAACACGAGGCTGAGACGCAGCAACACGAGGCTGAGACGCAGCAACACGAGGCTGAGACGCAGCAACACGAGGCTGAGACGCAGCAACACGAGGCTGAGACGCAGCAACACGGGGCTGAGGCGCAGCAACACGAGGCTGAGACGCAGCAACACACGAGGCTGAGACGCAGCAACACGAAGCTGAGACGCAGCAACACGAGGCTGAGACGCAGCAACACGAGGCTGAGACGCAGCAACACGAGGCTGAGACGCAGCAACACGAGGCTGAGACGCAGCAACACGAAGCTGAGACGCAGCAACACGAGGCTGAGACGCAGCAACACGAAGGCTGAGACGCAGCAGCAACACGAGGCTGAGACGCAGCAACACGAGGCTGAGACGCAGCAACACGAGGCTGAGACGCAGCAACACGAGGCTGAGACGCAGCAACACGAGGCTGAGACGCAGCAACACGAGGCTGAGACGCAGCAACACGAGGCTGAGACGCAGCAACACGAGGCTGAGACGCAGCAACACGAGGCTGAGACGCAGCAACACGAGGCTGAGACGCAGCAACACGAGGCTGAGGCGCAGCAACACGAGGCTGAGACGCAGCAACACGAGGCTGAGACGCAGCAACACGAGGCTGAGGCGCGCAGCAACACGGGCTGAGACGCAGCAACACTGAGGCTGAGGCTGAGCAACACGAGGCTGAGACGCAGCAACACGGAGGCTGAGACGCAGCAACACGAGGCTGAGACGCAGCAACACGAGGCTGAGGCGCAGCAACACGAGGCTGAGACGCAGCAGCAACACGAGGCTGAGACGCAGCAACACGAGGCTGAGACGCAGCAACACGAGGCTGAGACGCAGCAACACGAGGCTGAGACGCAGCAACACGAGGCTGAGACGCAGCAACACGAAGCTGAGACGCAGCAACACGAGGCTGAGACGCAGCAACACGAGGCTGAGACGCAGCAACACGAAGCTGAGACGCAGCAACACGAGGCTGAGACGCAGCAACACGAAGCTGAGACGCAGCAACACGAGGCTGAGACGCAGCAACACGAGGCTGAGACGCAGCAACACGAGGCTGAGACGCAGCAACACGAGGCTGAGACGCAGCAACACGAAGCTGAGACGCAGCAACACGAGGCTGAGACGCAGCAACACGAGGCTGAGACGCAGCAACACGAGGCTGAGACGCAGCAACACGAGGCTGAGACGCAGCAACACGAGGCTGAGACGCAGCAACACGAGGCTGAGACGCAGCAACACGAGGCTGAGACGCAGCAACACGGGCTGAGACGCAGCAACACGAGGCTGAGACGCAGGAACACGAGGCTGAGACGCAGCAACACGAAGCTGAGACGCAGCAACACGAAGCTGAGACGCAGCAACACGAGGCTGAGACGCAGCAACACGAAGCTGAGACGCAGGAACACGGAGCTGAGACGAGGCAGCAACACGAGGCTGAGACGCAGCAACACGAAGCTGAGACGCAGCAACACGAAGCTGAGACGCAGCAACACGAAGCTGAGACGCAGCAACACGAGGCTGAGACGCAGGAACACGAAGCTGAGACGCAGGAACACGAAGCTGAGACGCAGCAACACGAGGCTGAGACGCAGCAACACGAAGCTGAGACGCAGCAACACGAAGCTGAGACGCAGCAACACGAGGCTGAGACGCAGCAACACGAGGCTGAGACGCAGCAACACAAAGCTGAGACGCAGCAACAGGAAGCTGAGACCGTGTGTGCGTGTGTCTGCACCTTGTGTCAACGTGCAGCGTCTCTCAGCTCATTTACAGCCCACAAACAGCACAGAAAACTGACATCATTAAACATGAACACATGATGATGAACAGTGCGACGTCCTGTGTGCAGTTAGTTACTCGTCCCTGAAACGCTGGACGTGTCTCAGTGTTTTTCAGCTCCACATGAAGCTGAGACAGTTACTGGATTTGCTTATTAGTCAACAAACAAAATAATAATGAACAACAAGCAGAATATGTGATGTTACCTTCAACCCTCACAGTCACAAACTGTAGGTGATAAACTGATGGATTAACTGTCCACTGTCCACACTGTCCAACTCATGCTGCACATTAAAGCTGTCTCCTGCTGACTGAGTCATCTTATGTACTTGTTCTTCCTTCATGCTTCGTACTCGTGTGTGTGTGTGCGTGTGCATGTGTGTGTGTGCGTGTGTGTGTGCGGTGAGCTGATGTTTTGCTGCACATTCATCACTTTCTGCAGGTAAACAACAACAACAGCTACTGGAAAGCAGAGACTGAAACTCTTCCTCACACTGAAAACATCTGCAACACACTTTGGTTTTTGGACATTTTGTCTGTCTCCTAAAATCCAAAACACAGTGTCCTACCTGTCTGTGCCCCGTCCTCCTCTGTCTGTCTCTTCTTCTTCACCTCTGTCTCTCCTCTGGCCCTCAGCGGTCGCAGCATTCAAATGAGCTGTGAAGTCTGAGGGCTTGTTATCATCTGTTTACCCCGTCGCCATGACGACATCCTGCCGAACAGCAAGGGAGGGCAATAAAACAGAGGGTGAGAGGGAGGAGGAGAGAAGGACTGCCCCCCCTACAAACCCACAGTCAGACAGAGGCAGTTAGAAGAGACCAGAAGTTCATCCAATCATCTGATCACTGATCGATCAGGTGATTGATCAGGTGATTGATCACACTGTGAGTGTTCCAGCTGAACAGCACTGTAAAAACACCATCACTGTGTGACAGAGAATTATGAATGAACACTGAGGGACGCAGCTCACACAGATCTACAGAGGACTTCTTCGTCTTTCTGTTGGTGTGATGGAGACGCGGTCCTCGTGGCTCAGGTCCCTGCACGGTTCAGATTCAGACTCTGTGGACGTTTGTTTGGACGGAGGACGTCTGGAAGGAGAAATGGATCATTTCACCAAACAATGGAAACTGAAAGTAAAATAAGAATCAATGAGCTGATTACTGATTAAGATGCCGGCAGATGTAACCACGGTAACTGTGACACTGCAGCCTAAGCTAACACTGAGGTCAAAGGTTGTGGATCGGGATCAGCACAGACACACTGTGCGATTAAACACCGGCATCTTCCTGTTACACACTGTCACTGTTTGTGTTTCTGTTGTCATGACGACAGCTTCAGATTAAACAGTGATGTGATGTGATTCAGTTTGTCAGGTAGAATCCAGACCAGCAGGCCTCAGCCTGGATCTTCATACAGCTGTTAGCTGCTGTGCTGGAAGAAGGACTCACACCCAGGAGAGCGGGACTCCAGTCCATGGTCCAGTCCATGGTCCAGTCCAGGGTCCAGTCCATGGTCCAGCCCAGGGTCCAGCCCAGGGTCCAGCCCATGGTCCAGCCCATGGTCCAGTCCAGGGTCCAGCCCATGGTCCAGTCCAGGGTCCAGTCCAGGGTCCAGCCCATGTTCCAGCCCATGGTCCAGTCCAGGGTCCAGCCCATGGTCCAGTCCAGGGTCCAGCCCAGGGTCCAGCCCAGGGTCCAGTCCATGGTCCAGTCCAGGGTCCAGCCCAGGGTCCAGTCCAGGGTCCAGCCCATGGTCCAGCCCAGGGTCCAGCCCAGGGTCCAGCCCATGGTCCAGTCCATGGTCCAGTCCAGGGTCCAGCCCAGGGTCCAGCCCAGGGTCCAGTCCAGGGTCCAGCCCATGGTCCAGCCCAGGGTCCAGCCCAGGGTCCAGCCCATGGTCCAGTCCATGGTCCAGTCCAGGGTCCAGCCCAGGGTCCAGCCCAGGGTCCAGTCCATGGTCCAGTCCAGGGTCCAGCCCAGGGTCCAGCCCAGGGTCCAGTCCATGGTCCAGTCCACTGGTGCAGCTGTTCGTGTGAAAGTTCTTCTGAAAACGCTTTGGTTTCCTCAAACTTTCACACCAACACCGACCTCAGGTGGTTTAACTTCTCACCTGCTGCATTGATGAACAGGTGTCCTCCAGCACACAGTGACATCACGACTGTATGTGTTTACAGGTGCAACAATCCCATCTCATCTCCATGACGACAGAATGAACACACGCACACACTCTGAAGTGAAGGAGAAGAACAATGAGAGAGAAGAACAGCAGGTCAGTGTGTGTGTCTCAGCGGCAGGAAATGACCTCATGTCAGTGGTTGTGTCAACAGGAAGCAGCTGTCAGTATGGGAGGGTCTCAGGATGACATCATGTTGCTGAGGGTGGGGGGGGGGGTCTCTGAGGACAAGGACCTGCGAAGACAGAGTCACATGACAGAGACATCAGAGCGCTGCCGCTCTGGTTCACACTGTTTCCAGGAAATAGCCACAGCCTCACACCGGGAGCAGCTGATCGGAGCGTTGGAGGATCTCAGCGTTCTCATGTTCTGAATCACACGTTTAAAGCCAGGACAGTTTTTCATGGCAGGTATCATCACACAGAGCAGCAGCCAGAGACACCTGCAGACAGGTACAGAGAGAGACAAGCACAGGACAACAGGAGAGGACAGGAAAGTAAAGACAGGTTATAACAGCTTAATAAAGGTGAGAGTGGGTCTGAGGGGAGAGGACAGGTGTGCACACGCACACGTCCCCCGTCAACTAATGTTCAGTCCCCTGAGTCCCCTGCTGTCACGTCTGTGGCTGTAACTGTAACTGACCATAGCTTCAGTCATAGCAATAACATAATAACTGACAGCTGAGCCTGATCACTGAAGGCTCGGCCTCACATGCTACTGTCAGAGACTCTGGGAACGAAGCAGTCTGTGGGGATAACATGTTGCTATCAGCTCTGTGACAGGTGAAGGAGCCTGGCCCCTGAGGGCCCCCGAGGGCCCCCGAGAGATTTTACAGGGAGCCAATGAAGAGAAGCTGAAACAGGAGTAATATGATCCCTGTTGCTAATTCCAGTCAGCACTCTGGCTGCAGCGTTTTGGATCAGCTGGAGGCTTTTTACAGAGTTAGCTGGACGTCCTGATAACAGGGAATTACAGTGCTAACAAATGCATGGACGAGTTTCTCGGTGTCAGTGTGGGACAGAATGTCCCTCGCCTGGACTCGTACATAAAGACATCATTCAGCTTTTTCTGAGCAGAACCTGAGGGTTAGACGCTGCAGGTTCGTCTCCATCATCTGTCCCAGTCTGATGGTCTGCACCCCACAGCGAGACAGAGACACTGAGACAGAATAAACCCACAGCAAATCCTGATCTGACTCATCTGATCTATCTTTACAGAATTTCAGGTCTGTGACTCGCAAACAGCTCAGCTGCTCCGTGGAAACACACACACGCACGCACAGGCGCACACACACACACACACACATGCACGCACAGGCGCACACACACACACACGCACGCACGCACAGGCGCGCACACACACACACACATGCACGCACGCACGCACAGGCGCACACACACACACACACACGCACGCACGCACAGGCGCACACACACACACACACATGCACGCACGCACGCACAGGCGCACACACACACACACACACACACACACACACACACGCACACACACAGGCACACACACACACACGCACGCACAGGCACACACACACACACACACACACACACACACACGCACGCACGCACATGCGCACACACACACGTTTCACACACACAGTTCTCATTGCCGCTCCTTTTTGATTGACACTGTTATGATGTTGTCGTGGCTTGTTGCTGGGGCAACCCCTCTTCACATCATGGATGGATGATGACATATAGCAACACACACACACACACACTCAGATGTTATCAGCCTGTCAAAATAAAAGCCCAGCCTGCGCCTGATCACTGATGATAAATCTGATTTATTCGGTTTAATGTGCTTCAAAAACAAAAAAACTGAATCAGACTAATTTAAGGTGTGGCTCAGCCTGCAGGATCAGGATCAGCCCTTGGAAATAAAACTATAGGAAACTCATCAGTTTTCCTCATTTATTGTTAAACAGGTAAAAATCAGCTGATCAGCACGAGCATCTCTGCAGAGACTTCGGCTGAAATGTCCTGCTGCTCGCACACTTCCTGTTCAACATTCAGGTGAGTGAATCCTTCTCTGAGTCACATGTTCAGGCTGAGTCCACTCAGCTGGTTAGCTTAGCTTAGCATAAAGACTGGAAACACAGGGAAACAGTTAGCCTGGGTCTGTCCACCAACGCCCACCTCCCAAAAACTCACCGATCGACATTTAACTTGTACGAAAATCTTAGTGTACGGAGCATGTCGCGTGTCAGCCAACTGTCGGACAGGAAGAGGAGCAGGAGGTCTCTGATTGGATGAAAGGTGAATTCAAAGTGTCTGAAAAATGCAGTAAAAAAAGCTTCTCGAAATAAAAAATGTGTATAAATAAAAATATTTTACTGATGAAAAACATCAAATCTTTTCATTATTCAGTTTAATTTACTGATTTACATGTTTGATTTCAGTCGCGGGGCGGGGGGTTGAGGACAGGAAGTGATGTCAAAACATCAGCTCTCTAGAAGCTGCTCTCCTGCTCTCTGGGTTACCATGGAGATCAGGTTCGGTTGTGCACAGACAGGATCTCACCTTTGGCATTCAGAAGTAAAAAGTCGAGTCACTGTCAAAACCAATAAATAGTCAGATACAAAAGCTCTTCAAAATAAAACGCGGTTAAATAAAGCAGCTGCAGAGAGGACAGGTGAAGCAGAAAGATTCCATCGTCTCCGTCTGCTCAGGTCATCGCTCCATCCAGGAGGCTGCACCTGAGCCCAGCGACGCCCGAGACGCCGGTCTGGAGCCGGGCCTGGACCCGTTCTGCCTCCTGCCCAGACCGAGGCCTTCCCCTGGGGATTCAACGGCCTCTCCGCTGGCCCGGCTGACGAACACCGTGGGCGGCTGGGTGGAGGCCATCTCAAAGCCCAGCTCCGCTGCGCTCTTATTTGCTCGGGAGGAGGAGACCTTCCTCTTAGTCCTGGGCTGGGGGGAGGGCAGGGGGAACGCTGGGACGGCTCTGTGTGAAGACACGGCGGAGTCCCCGGCAGCAGCGGCAGAGGACGAAGAGCCTAGTTTGGCCAACGCCACCGGGATCTCCTCCAGAGATTCCGCAGAGTCCGAGTGGTACTCAGCGGGAGGAGCGGCGGCCTGGACGGGGCCTGAGGGGAGGGCCAGGGGGGGCAGGGAGGCCCTCAGAGGGAACGCCGGAAAAGGAAGTCGCTGACCCAAGGAAACGGAGGACGCACTGCCAGGCTCTGCTGGAGGACAACACAGCAACAAGGGCCGGAGTTAGAAGGTCTGTTTGTCCAGAGAGGACGTGGACGTCGCACTCACACAAATCAACACATCACTGCAGGTTGTTCCAGACTGAGCACGAGGCGGCGCCGTCCTCATCCTGTGCTGCGCCTTCAGCTGGCGCTAACACTTTTTACACGCAACATGTTTCAGAGCTGAAGTGAAAAGTGCAGGAGACACGAGATTTTTAAATTAAACGATAAATGATGATTGAAAAACAATCACCCCAACAATCAATAATCCTTTCTTTGCTGCCTCTGTGCCAAATTCCCTGTCAGCAGCTGAATGTTCTTCCTGCTGAAATTTGGCTGATTTTTCAAACTTCTTCCACAGTTCTGTCTGATTATTACAGGACAGACAATGTCCCAACGTCCACAACCAAGGACTGAAAACAAATGACTGTGTTGTTTTAATCTAATAAAAACTGAAATACACAAACTTTCATCAGATGAATAAAAAGCGTCTTTCTGTTAACACGCCTGAAAATCAGCTGCTCAGGGTGAGCCTGGGAAAGGGGACAGGGACGTGGACAGGGACAGTAAAGACTTTTGTGGTTAGTCCACCGGGACCTCTCCCGCTGCTCGCCACAGCCGGTCCTGCTACATGGGGTTTCACCTCGTGAGCTGCACAGGAATCGCTGATGACTGCAAAGCTGAAAACGTTACGCTGACGGGATGTGATGTTGTTTATCCAGAGATCTGAGCGAATGTTACAGAACATGTTTAGAACATGTGCACGCACCTGGAGGCGGGGCTGTACCTGGGCAGCGCTCTCTGGTGACTTCTGCTGGAACTTTACGGACTTTCTTCTTCTTTTTCTGTGAAAGTATGAAAACACAAACTGGATGCATCTTCTCTTCAGTGTGTGTGTGTGTGTGTGTGTGTGTGTATACCTGTGTGCGTCGGTGTGTGTGTGCTGCTGCTTTCAGCTCTGTAGAGACGGTGGGCGGAGCTTCTTCCTCCAAGACAGGATTGGACAAACTCCTCACTCTGCCGTTAGCCAGGAACCTGACACACAGGTAAACACACACACACATGGGTAAACACACACACACACACACACGGGTAAGCGCACACACACAGGTAAACACACACACACACACACACAGGTAAACACACACACACACACACACACAGGTAAACACACACACACACACACGGGTAAACACACACACACACACAGGTAAACACACACACACACACACACAGGTAAACACACACACACACACACACACACACACACAGGTAAACGCTCAACTAATCATTCGTGTGTTTTCATGCAGGACCAGGTGTGCTGCAGGTGACAGGTGAAGCGTTTCCAGCTGTGACTGATGGCAGAACTGCCTGCAGCCGACCAGACCGTAGGCGTCACTCAGTCGTTTTCACAGCTGGCTGTCTTCGTCTGTCTCTTTCGGTGGGTGGGACACATCCTCCTGTCTCCCCTCTGTGAAAGCTGCTCGGGGCGAACGGCCACGGGGAGTGGAGTTATTTATGAAGCTGTGCTGTTACACACACACAGCTCCCTCCTCCCACAGCTCAAACACACACAATACACACTTTGTTTGCTTCCTGGAAGTCACGGCCAAAGAATTTCATTTTGTACACTTTGTTTACTGCAAAGAAAACGGTGTCCATGGCGACAGAGGTCCAGCCTCACTTGGTTATGAAACGACTGTTTGCTGCTGTTTACTGAGACGTGTCCGGACCCGGTCAATCAGCCTCAGCCAATCGCTGTTGGACACACCAACCACGGGGTCTGCGTTAACAGGATGAGACCATCAGAACCAGAACAGGGGGCGACTGAAAGACTTACTCTGCCTCCCCCCGCACAGACACAGTGGGAGGTTCCTCCACATCCAGCTGAGGGTTGGTGTAACCCAGAGTCCCTGAGTAGTTCACATCCTGGTGGGGGACAGCAGAGGACAGACACTCAGGTCCAGGAACTAATACCACCCCCCCAGCCCCTCCAGCCCCAAGTGTCAGAGTCTGATACCTTGATGACTGAGGGAGCAGCTGTCTCCTTCACTGGTCCTGGTTTCCTCGAGTCTCTGTTGTCCTGACGGTGACGCTGCCGCACGATGTACTCATAGGTACTGAGTCTGTTCCACACTGTACACACACACACACACACACACAGAGTAATGTGTCTGCCTCCACCTGCTGGAATACTACAAAATAAAATATAAACTGCTCCCAGAGGAAATACACAGTCAGTTTATTAGGAACTCTAGCTACAACTAAGTCAGTCCAACACAACAGTCCTGCAGTTTCTGTCTCCACTGAGACACTGAGACACCTGGGGTGGACAAAATAATACGAAGACCTGAATACCACATCAGGTGTCCACAGACCTGCTGCTTCTCATAGAATTAACAGAAGGCAGAGATGTATATCTAACACTGTGTGTGTGTGTGGATAGATGTGTAGTGCTAATGCTAACTGATACAGCACAATGATACCATCATTAGTTTTACTGCACACTTAGACCTGCACCCCTCACAAAGACGAACACACAGGTGAACACAGGTGAGTGTGCTGGCTCGTACTCAGGTAGATGTGGAAGCAGAGCAGGTGACAGAGCAGCACTGATGACAGCAGACCCAGAGCGATGGTCACAGCGGCCAGACCCGGAATCACTGCTGCCGCTGATCTGACCGGAGCCACCGGCAGGAAGACGAACCACACGCCCGTCTCATTCCTCACTGCGAGACACACACACAGACGGACAGGTGAGCTGTGCTGAAAGGAACCCTGGGAGTTCTTCAGGCAAACTTCAGCTCATTCACAGATGGTCCTCCTATACTTCTGGGGACACTGTAAGACCTAAAGAGCCTGAGGGTGAAGAGCAGAGGACGGAGTCGACCTGCACACCAGGTGAAACTTAAACACTAACCGTGTGGTCAGCAGAGGGCGCTCTGACGTTTCACTGCCAGCCTCACCTGCTGCTGCCCTGCTGATCCATCAGTAAACTGAGCTGATCAATGACTGATCACTGATCAGATTATCAGGACACTGAAGCCTCCACTGTGAGTTTCACTCAGATCAAATCAAACAAATAACATGTCAATCAAACTTTTTCAAACAGCCTTAATGAGGTCAGAGGTCAGATCTCACCCAGGAAGTGTTTGTCAGTGCGAAGTTTGGACGGGTCCAGAAAGAACTCGATGAAGACGTAGGAGGCGACGACCAGAACCAGACACACACCCAACAGAGCTGAGACCACACTGTGAAGGAACAACCTGCAGGACACACAGGACACACGGGACTGGACATGAGTACACGCAGCACTACATACATACATATATGTATATGTCTCTGTATGTGTGTACCTCTCTCTCTCTCTGTATATATACACACACACACACAGTGTTTAACGTGGTTACACAAACGTCAGCATTACCTCAGCTCACATCACTGATTTCATGCACCACCCGCTCACCACGGCAAGTGTGGCGAATCAAACACGCCTGCCACGCTGCGCGACCGACAGCTGCATGTTTCTGCAGCTCAGCTCACACTCACACACACACAGGACACACACGCACGCACGCACACACACACACATCTGCTTTTTCTGTTTCTTTATTTTCTGTTGGTTCTAAGAAGAAATCACAGGCTGTTTGATCCACGTGGCTTAACACTGATACGTCCACAAGGACAGTAGGACAGCAGGAGGACAGCAGGAGGACAGCAGGAGACTCACGTGTAGTTTCTGCTCCCCACACAGTTGTTGAGCCACCGACAGTGATGGTCGAAGTTGGCAACACACTTGTTACAAGCACTGCAGTGCTTCGACTTTGGTCCCCTGAAACAACACAAAACACACAGTCAGACCAGCACACTGATTCACACACACACACACACTCACTCTCACACTCACACACTCTCACACACACACACACACTCTCACACACACTCACACACACACTCACTCTCACACACACTCACACACTCTCACACACACACATGCATGCGTACCTGGTGAACAGGGATCTGTCGTTTAACACTTACTAAATGGTGATTGGTGTTTCTGGTCATTTTAAAAATACAAAACTAAAATGCTACACTTAGTTTTAAGGTCTTTTACCATAATATTACTTCAAATGTGTATTTTTATTTTTTTTAAAGAAAAAGCTAAGAGGGGACTTGGCGATGTCTACCTATCAAAGAGTGGACCTCCATAGACTACAGTGTGACTGTATCTATTCATTCACTTAATGAGTGTTGGCTTACTGCAAAGACTTTCTTTGTTTCTTTCAAAATGTACATTTTAAAATAGACACTAACTTTCTAAAGGTCAAGTTTGATTTGCAAATATACCAGCAATTGTGATTTACGGAACAAAGTTCAAAACAACATAAATGAATTTTCTAGTCCCTTCATGTAATGACACACAAGTTCCCTCTTGAATAGGATGGAGCGACATTCAAACTCCACTATGTATAAAAACAAGAAATAAGCTAAATTTATTCCAATATATCCAATATATTTCATAATATTCCATTGAAATAAATCATCTCTACAAATTACAGTAATAAAATATAAAGGCTTTAACCATTTTCAAGCTTGACACAGTATGTATAATAAGGGCTACCCAGAGTTCAGTGAGTTATTCGTGAATATAGTAGAGTCCAACTTGGTCATAGGAATGATGTCGGCAATGAGGGTTAGATGTGAACTGCTACCTGCCATTTCAACAGCCATGTCATTGCGGATATGAAGGCCTATTCAGTGTCAGTATATAAAGTAAGCACGGATTCACACAGAACCAGGCGTTCTGGGAAAAAAAGCCCCACGTCATGCAAAGCAGACACTAAGATCAGTCAAACCTCCACAGACAGCCTGAAATGTCTCTGAAACTGAGACTATCCAGGTGGATTCACAGACTAAACTCTGATAATCTACCTGTGTGTGTGTTCTCACTTTGTTTATTTAATGTAACAGCTTCTAAATCTGAGTCTGACTCGCAATTTACGCTTCAAAATAGTGACACAAAGAAGTTTAATGATTATAGAGAGAGAGAGAGCGCTTTGGTTCGAGAGACATACAGTAACAATAACAGTGAGCGAGAGCTCACTGTACGTGGTGTCTAATGCAACAATTGTTAATGTTTGGTTGGTTTTGCTTTTGCAGTGATAGTGGTTCCTGTTCTGTCTCTGCAGAGACTACAGTACCTTTACAGAGTATTCCATTGTTTGTAACTAAAAATACAAGTACAACTGGCTTTGAATAGGATAAGCCCAAATTATCCAAATGAAAAATTAATGTTTATAGGAATTGTGTTATTCTTCATGCAAACACCCATACCACCGAATCTGATCATATCTATCAAAATGGAATCTATCAAAATGGACATGTTCATTATCAGTCTTCAGGTGTGTCAAACATTTTTATGGAACTGAACAAAAAAGTTAGTCCCCACTTGTATTGTAAAGAACAAAATGATACAGGTCCCCAGTTAAATGGTGTGAAACGACACTCACATTCCTGCATGTATGTATACATTAGGACAGTAAAAGACGTGGTCACTGTCACAGAAATGTGTGAATTGTGAATTTTTGGTTGGTTTTGCTTTTGCAGTGATAGTGATTCCTGTTATGTCTCTGCAGAGACTACAGTGGCTTTAGAGAGTATTCCACTGTTTGCAAGTAGAATTACAAGTACACTTGGCTTTGAATAGGATAAGCCCAAATTATCCAAATGAAAAGTGAATGTTTTTTATATAGGAATTCTTCATGCAAACACCCATACCACCGAATCTGTCAAAATGGACATGTTCATTATCAGTCTTCAGGTGTGTCAAACATTTTATGGAACTGAACAAAAAGTTAGTCCCCACTTGTATTGTAAAGAACAAAATGATACAGGTCCCCAGTTAAATGGTGTGAAACGACACATTCCTGCATGTATGTATACATTAGGACAGGAAAAGACGTGGTCACTGTCACAGAAATGTGTGAATTGTGAATTTTTGGTTGGTTTTGCTTTTGCAGTGATAGTGATTCCTGTTATGTCTCTGCAGAGACTACAGTGGCTTTAGAGAGTATTCCACTGTTTGCAAGTAGAATTACAAGTACACTTGGCTTTGAATAGGATAAGCCCAAATTATCCAAATGAAAAGTGAATGTTTTTTTATATAGGAATTCTTCATGCAAACACCCATACCACCGAATCTGTCAAAATGGACATGTTCATTATCAGTCTTCAGGTGTGTCAAACATTTTTATGGAACTGAACAAAAAGTTAGTCCCCACTTGTATTGTAAAGAACAAAATGATACAGGTCCCCAGTTAAATGGTGTGAAACGACACATTCCCTGCATGTATGTATACATTAGGACAGTAAAAGACGTGGTCACTGTCACAGAAATGTGTGAATTGTGAATTTTTGTTTGGTTTTGCTTTTGCAGTGATAGTGATTCCTGTTATGTCTCTGCAGAGACTACAGTGGCTTTAGAGAGTATTCCACTGTTTGCAAGTAGAATTACAAGTACACTTGGCTTTGAATAGGATAAGCCCAAATTATCCAAATGAAAAATTAATGTTTATAGGGATTGTGTTATTCTTCATGCAAACACCCATACCACTGAATCTATCAAAATTGACATGTTCATTATCAGTCTTCAAGTGTGTTACAGATTCCTTCACTTGAACATCTTTGCAACTTGTTTAGCAAGCTTGAAGCCCATTGTGGCCTAACGACCATCGTCAGCTTACTGGAAACCATCCCCCGCTCTGCAGACAGACAGGGACAGACTTAGGTTGCCATAGATTGCCTGGATCTGATTTACACCCCTCACCCACTCCAAGTCTCTCACTTCTCAAAGACAACACTTTGAGTTACCTCAGAGTTGGGATCTGTGAAGCACATGGGGTCTGGTCATGTCACTACTTCAGTGTAGAGGACTTTTTCTTTTGTAACTTTTCTTTAAAAAAAATCTTTCAGAAAATAATTTAATAGAACCAGCAATAAAGTAGTAGTAATATGTCAAGTATTCAAAAAAAAAGGCATTGAATAGGATAAGCCCAGGTTTGTGCAACTGAACCTTTCTGCAACTGCTGTAGCCAAACTTATCCAAATGAAAATGAATGGTCCTAAGACATGACACAGATGCCCCCTAAGCATGCATGGTCATGAAAAGTATCACTGTAGTATAACATCATATTCATCATATTTCTGCTGAAACTCAGCAGAAATGTACATAGAGGTGGATTAAAACATGATCATGACTAATTCTAATTCTAACTTTTAGACAGTGCCAAAGTCATATTAGCTTGTAGTAACCTTTCCAGAGCCAGCAGCATCCTCTAGGACAGGTCAGATGTAAATTCTTTACTTTTGTCTGCATGGATTTTTATATAGGGATGGTGTTATTCTTCATGCAAACACCCATACCAATGACATCTGATCATTATTAATGTTGATACAAAAATTCTCTCTCTTTGTTGGTGCAGCATTATCAAAATGGATTGATATTTTTCAACAAATGGCAGGCATTCAGAGCCAATACCAATCACCTGTAAGGTTGGAAGCAGCAAGAATGTCACAGAGACAGGCTGTGACTGTAATCCAAAGGACTGCAATCAAAATGAAAGATTTAAACACAAGCCATTGTCCTGGTTTTTGAGACGCAAATATACAACTCACTTCATGAGACTAAAGACAGGTAGTGCAAAGTGAGACATAGAAGCTACAATGTGCAGCAATATCCCCACATTTATGTCAACATGTCAGACATGGTCCTTAAAGCTATTGGTGTGGAATAGGCACTTTCCTATGAACATTCAGCCAGGGTAAATTACAGTTTCCTTCACTTGAACATCTTTGCAACTTGTTTAGCAAGCTTGAAGCCCATTGTGGCCTAACGACCATCGTCAGCTTACTGGAAACCATCCCCCACTCTGCAGACAGACAGGGACAGACACAGGTTGTCATAGATTGCCTGGATCTGATTTACACCCCTCACCCACTCCAAGTCTCTCACTTCTCAAAGACAACACTTTGAGTTACCTCAGAGTTGGGATCTGTGAAGCACATGGGGTCTGGTCATGTCACTACTTCAGTGTAGTGACGTTGACGTTGAGGCTGACGTGGTGGTAACGTATTGTGTCACTTCCTGTTTGCTGCTTCTGCACTGTGGTGTTACGAGTGTTATCCTAGCTTATTAATCAACCCTTACTTTGCCGTGTTCTGTGGTCAATCTCTGAATTCCTGTACACGTATACTGCTTTAGTTAAGCATCTGTGGTGCACGTGTCCCTCGGAATCTAACACTACACTCTAATCACTCTATCTCTGGTCCGCTAGCTTAGCTGTTAGCAATGGCTTCTCTCTCTCCTGCTATCTCTCCTGCTGTCTCTCCTCTCTCTTGCACGGTGTGTGAGATGTTTAGTTACTCCTCTGCCTCCTTTAGCGATAATGGTATGTGTAATAAATGTAGCATTTTTGTAGCATTGGAGGCGAGACTTAGGGAAGTAGAGGCTCGGCTCCGCACCATAGATAATCGCCCCAGCAGCGCTTAGCTAGTCAGTCCCCTGTAGCTGATGCGGACCAGCCTAAATTAGCTACAGCTAGCCGTCCCACGTTAGCTCCTGTCAGCCGTTCCCCGGCAGCTCCCGAGCAGCCGGGAAGCCAGGGCGGCTGGGTGGCAGTCCGAAGGAAACATAGCATGAAACAACGGCCCGTGGTTCACCATCAACCGCTTCATGTTTCAAACAGATTTTACCCAATCAGCGACACACCCGCTGAGGAAAAAACTCTGGTTATTGGCAGCTCCATTTTGCGAAATGTGAAGTTAGAGACTCCAGCGACCATAGTTAAATGCATCCCTGGGGCCAGAGCGGGCGACGTTGAATCGTATTTAAAACTGCTGGCTAAGGATAAACGTAGATTTGGTAAGATCGTTATTCACGTCGGCGGTAATGACACCCGATTACGCCAATCGGAGGTCACTAAAATTAATATGGAGTCGGTGTGTAACTTTGCCAAAACAATGTCGGACTCCGTAGTGTTCTCTGGACCCCTGCCCGATTTGACCAGTGATGACATGTTTAGCCAAGATGTCTTCATTCCGTCGCTGGCTGTCTAGGTGGTGTCCAGCAAACGACGTGGCCTTCATTGATAACTGGAAAACTTTTTGGGGAAAACCTGGTCTGATTAGGAGAGACGGCATCCATCCAACTTTGGATGGTGCAGCTCTCATATCTAGAAATATGACAGATTTCATTAGAAAACCAAAGTCATGACAACCCAGAGTTGAGACCAGGATGCAGAGTTGCAGTCCTACACGCTTCTCTGCAGTTTCTCTAGAGCTGTCACCCACCCATGATTCTCATGATTCTTATTATTCCTACCATTCTAACGATTCCCTTTACCCTATAGAGACTGTGTCTGCTCCCCGTCAACAAAAAGTGCATAAATTAAAAAATGCAAGAGGTGTTACTCATAAAACCTAAAAAAATTTATACTACAAAAGCATCTGAACCTAAAAACACCACAATCAGATGTGGGCTATTAAACATTAGATCTCTCTTGTCTAAATCTCTGTTAGTGAATGATTTGATAATGGATCAGCAGATTGATTTATTCTGTCTGACTGAGACCTGGCTGCAGGAGGAAGAGTATGTCAGTCTAAATGAGTCAACCCCTGCTAGTCATATTAATTATCACATTCCTCGAGGCACAGGCCGAGGAGGAGGAGTGGCAGCAATCTACCACTCAAGTTTATTAATTAATCCTAGACCTAAGCCGAAATATAGTACATTTGAAAGCCTTATCCTCAGCCTCTCACATCCAAATTGGAAGACAGAAAAACCAGTACTATTTGCTGTGGTGTATCGTCCACCTGCTGCTTACTCAGAGTTTTTGTCTGAATTCACTGAATTTTTATCTGATTTAGTGCTTAGTGCGGATAGAGTAATTATAGTGGGCGACTTTAATATTCATGTCGATACCCACAATGACAGCCTTAAGACTGCTTTCTATTCAGTATTAGACTCAATTGGCTTTTTACAAAATGTTAACAAACCAACTCACTGTTTTAATCACACCCTTGATCTTGTACTAACCTATGGCATAGAAGCTGAATATTTGACAGTATTCCCTCTTAACCCTGTTTTATCTGATCATTCTTTAGTAACATTTGAATTTACAATAATGAACTGCACAGCATCTGAGAAAAAAATTAACTACTGTAGATTTCTGTCTGATAATGCTGTTATCAAATATAAGGAAGCTATTCCATCTTCATTATCTCCGCTGCCATGTGCCAGTTTTACAGAGGGCAATGGCCTAAACGTTACTCCAGCAGATATAGACTATCTAGTTGATAATACTGCTGCTTCATTGCGCTCAACCCTTTGACTCTGTTGCCCCTTTGAAAAAGAAGGTCAGTAATCAGAGGAAGCTAGCTCCATGGTACAGTTCACAAATACGTACTTTAAAACAGATATCACGAAAGCTGGAAAGGAAATGGTTATCCACTAATTTAGAGGAATTCCGCCTAGCCTGGAAAGACAGCTTTATAACGTATAAAAAAGCCCTTCGTAAGGCAAGAACTGCCTATTACTCATCATTAATAGAGGAAAACAAGAACAACCCTAGGTTTCTTTTCAGCACTGTAGCCAGGCTGACAAAGAGCCATAGCTCTGTTGTACCATCCATCCCTCTAGCTCTCACTAGTAATGACTTTATGAGCTTCTTTAGCAACAAAATAGTAGACATTAGAGACAGAATCCATCTCATCCTGCCTACAACTGTTAATGATGTAGGTAAGTCTAGAACAGCATCTTTAGAAATGTCTGCCAGTCCTGATTTGTCGTTAGACTGTTTCTCTCCCATAGATCTAGCTGAATTGACTTCAATAGTTTCTAAATCTAAATCATCAACATGTCTTTTGGATCCTATCCCGACCAGACTTCTTAAAGATGTGTTGCCTTTGATTGGCACTCACATATTAGATCAGATAAATCTCTCGTTGGTTACAGGATATGTTCCACAGGCTTTTAAGGTTGCAGTTATCAAACCTTTACTTAAAAAGCCTTCTCTGGACTCTGACATTTTGGCCAACTATAGACCTGTATCCAATCTCCCCTTTAATTCTAAAATTCTTGAAAAGGCTGTTGCAACTCAGTTGTGTGACCATCTACATAGGAACGGTTTGTTTGAAGTTTTTCAGTCAGGATTTAGAGTTCATCATAGCACAGAGACAGCACTGGTGAAAGTTACCAACGACCTTCTTATAGCATCAGATAATGGACTCGTCTCTATACTTGTCCTGCTAGATCTTAGTGCTGCATTTGACACCATTGATCATAATATCCTATTGGATAGATTGGAACATGTTATTGGGATTAAAGGAAGAGCACTAGACTGGTTTAAATCATATCTATCAGATAGATACCAGTTTGTTCATGTTAATGATGATCCCTCCATATATACCAGAGTAAGTCATGGAGTTCCACAGGGTTCTGTGCTTGGACCGATACTGTTCACCTTATACATGCTTCCCTAGGCAATATTATCAGGAAGCATGGAATAAATTTCCATTGCTATGCGGATGATACCCAGCTATATTTATCTATGAAACCAGACGAAACAGATCAGTTAACCATACTTCAGGCATGTCTTAAAGACATAAAGGCCTGGATGACCTGTAACTTTCTTCTGCTGAATTCAGACAAAACTGAGGTTATTTTGTTTGGTCCCAAACACCTCAGAAACAGTTTATCTAATCATATAGTTACTCTGGATGGCATTAATTTAGCCTCCAGTACAACTGTGAGGAACCTTGGAGTTATTTTTGATCAGGATTTGTCCTTTAACTCATATATAAAACAAGTCTCTAGGACCGCCTTCTTTCACCTCAAGCAATATCAGTAAGATTAGGAACATTCTGTCGCAGAGTGATGCTGAAAAATTAGTCCATGCTTTTGTTACTTCTAGGCTGGACTACTGTAATTCCCTATTATCAGGATGTCCAGTTAACTCTCTAAAAAGCCTCCAGCTGATCCAAAATGCTGCAGCGAGAGTACTGACTGGAATTAGCAAGAGAGATCACATTACTCCTGTACTAACTTCTCTTCATTGGCTTCCTGTAAAATCCAGAATTGATTTTAAAATCCTTCTCCTTACATATAAGGCCCTCAATGGCCAGGCTCCTTCATATCTCAAAGAGCTGATAGTACCATATCATCCTAACAGATTGCTTCGTTCCCAGAATGCAGGTTTGCTTATGGTTCCCAAAATCTCTAAAAGTAGAATGGGAGGCCGAGCCTTTAGTTATCAGGCCCCTCTCCTATGGAACCAACTGCCAGTTTGGGTTCGGGAAGCAGACACCCTCTCTAATTTTAAAACGAAGCTTAAAACCTTCTTGTTTGATAAAGCTTATAATTAGTTGTAGTTACAGTCCTAGTTATTTATTAAACTTATAGTTAGTCACAATTATCTCTATAGACACTGTTACAGTTAAGGATATAGCCCTTAGTAGGGCTGGCTCAGGCAACTGAATCATCCCCTAGTTATGCTGCTATAGGCCTAGGCTGCTGGGGACATCCCATGATTTACTGCGCACTTCTTCTTCTTTCTCTTTCTCTCCTCAGACCCACTCTCAAATTTATTAGCCTTTATTACATGTCATTAACTCTGTGTCCTCTCTGTCCCGTAGTCCTGTGCTTGTTTCTCTCTGGTCTCTCTTTCTCTGTACCTTTCTGCAGGTACCTCTGGCTCTGGAGCTGCTTGTCCTATGGTCCTGGCTCCACCCACCTGCTGCTGTTTATTGTTTACAATGATCTATTTCTAACATGTTTAATGTTCCGTTCTGCTACAGATAAATATTTGATTAATATTCTTTGCAAACTGTAATGTAAATAATTACCAGTCATGACAGCTTTTTGCCTCCGTGCTCTGTTTCATAATTCTAATCTGCTGAGCACACATTATCCAATAACTGTTCACTAACTGTAATGTAAATGCTGACCCACATTGTCTGTATTATGCTGCATGTCTTTCTCCCCTCTCCATTCCTAGCTGTCCTATCTTCCTCCTTTTCCTCCTTTCACCCAGCCCGGCCATCGGCAGGAGGGTCCCCCATCTGAGCCAGGTTCTGCTCAAGGTTTCTTCCTGTTAAAAGGGAGTTTTCCTTGCCACTGTCGCCTTAAGTGCTTGCTCTGGGGTCAGGCTCTGGGTCTCTGTAAAGCGCTTTGAGACAATTTTGATTGTGGAAGGCGCTATATAAATAAAATTGAATTGAATTGAATTGAAATTGAATTTTTCTTTTGTAACTTTTCTTTAAAAAAAATCTTTCAGAAAATAATTTAATAGAACCAGCAATAAAGTAGTAGTAGTATGTCAAGTATTCAGAAAAAAGGCATTGAATAGGATAAGCCCAGGTTTGTGCAACTGAACCTTTCTGCAACTGCTGTAGCCAAACTTATCCAAATGAAAATGAATGGTCCTAAGACATGACACAGATGCCCCCTAAGCATGCATGGTCATGAAAAGTATCACTGTAGTATGACATCATATTTGAGAAGACACAAATATGTACATTTCTGCTGAAACTCAGCAGAAATGGACATAGAGGTGGATTAAAACATGACCGTGACTAATTCTAATTCTAACTTTTAGACAGTGCCACAGTCATATTAGCTTGTAGTAACCTTTCCAGAGCCAGCAGCATCCTCTAGGACAGGTCGGCTGTAAATTATTAGAACCAGCAATAAAGTAGTAGTCGTATTAATAGGTCAAGTATTTATAAAAATGTTTTCATCCATGACAAAAATGAAGATAATTAGTAAAGAACAGTAGAGTAAGAAGTAGAGATTTGTGTTCCTAAAGTTTATATTTATTATATAAAATTAAAGCTAATATATAAAATTGTTTCATTTAGGTTTTGAAAAGAATATGAATATATAAGAAATATTCATTTCCTCTTTTTCATGCATGAGTTTGAATGTTGCTTCATGATGCACTTGTGTCATCACGAGCCATATAACAGGGGACCAATGTCATTCGGTACAGTGCAAGTGTGGACCTTTTTGAGAACCTTGGGGATACAATTACATAAATAAATTGATTGAAACTATTTTTTTTAGGTCTAGTAAAAATTGGATGAACTTAAAATAACTAATTTTAACACTGTCTTTTCATTTTATGTCGTATCCTGGTTAATTTGACTATTTTAAAATGTCTTTAAACTCCTTGAATTCCATCTCAGTTTAGACTGAGCACACAAAGTTAAAAAAAAAAAAAAACCTGCGATGAAATGTGAAATGTAGTCAAACCAGTATTTTGGGAACAAAAAATTAAACATAGTCTGTTTTTGTTTTTTTTGTTGTTTGCTTTTTTGTGATTCATTTAAACTAAAACAGTGTCTTACTGCTGAAATTTTTATTTCCTCCTCCTTTTTAGATTCTAAAACATTAATTTATATTCTGCATTCTAGGTAACCCTTTAGTGTAACCCTTTAACCCTTTACAGTGAAATCTAAGACCATTGAATCTGAGCTTGAGGAGTGTGAAAAGAAGCTGAGCTTGAGGAGTGTGAAAAGCGACGTGTGTGTAATGGGTGGGTGAAATTCATTGTTCAAACCAGTAGGGGCACTCGTGAGTAGGTACTTAAACACTCACACACCAACAGTGGACCTCTTGGAAAAAAATTAATAAACCTTACCAGAGCATGTTAGACATGATTTTAGGCTGATTTAAGGCATGTTCAAGTGGGGACCTAAAAAATGTCCCCTGTTAGTTTTGCGGTCCACTGTTGGTGAATGTGTGATGACACCGAAGTCCGGACTTAGCTGGGTTGGTAAGTGCACACACACACACTCTCACACACACACACACACACACACACACACACACACACACACACACACACACACACACTCACACACACACACACACACACACACACACACACACACACACACACACACACACACACACACACACACACACACACACACACACACACACACACACACACACACACACACACACACACACACACACACACACACACACACACACACACACACACACACACACACACACACTCTCACACACACTCACACACTCTCACACACACACATGCATGCGTACCTGGTGAACAGGGATCTGTCGTTGAACACTTACTAAATGGTGATTGGTGTTTCTGGTCATTTTAAAAATACAAAACTAAAATGCTACACTTAGTTTTAAGGTCTTTTACCATAATATTACTTCAAATGTGAATTTTAATTTTTTTAAAGAAAAAAAAGCTAAGAGGGACTTGGCGATGTCTACCTATCAAAGAGTGGACCTCCATAGACTACAGTGTGACTGTATCTATTCATTCACTTAATGAGTGTTGGCTTACTGCAAAGACTTTTTGTTTCTTTCAAAATATACATTTTAAAATAGACACTGACTTTCTAAAGATCAAGTTTGATTTGCAAATATACCAGCAATTGTGATTTACGGAACAAAGTTCAAAACAACATAAATGAATTTTCTAGTCCCTTCATGTAATGACACGCAAGTTCCCTCTTGAATAGGATGGAGCGACATTCAAACTCCACTATGTATAAAAACAAGAAATAAGCTAAATTTATTCCAATATATCCAATATATTTCATAATATTCCATTGAAATAAATCATCTCTTCAAATTACAGTAATAAAATATAAAGGCTTTAACCATTTTCAAGCTTGACACAGTATGTATAATAAGGGCTACCCAGAGTTCAGTGAGTTATTCGTGAATATAGTAGAGTCCAACTTGGTCATAGGAATGATGTCGGCAATGAGGGTTAGATGTGAACTGCTACCTGCCATTTCAACAGCCATGTCATTGCGGATATGAAGGCCTATTCAGTGTCAGTATATAAAGTAAGCACGGATTCACACAGAATCAGGCGTTCTGGGAAAAAAGCCCCACGTCATGCAAATCAGACACTAAGATCAGTCAAACCTCCACAGACAGCCTGAAATGTCTCTGAAACTGAGACTATCCAGGTGGATTCACAGACTAAACTCTGATAATCTACCTGTGTGTGTGTTCTCACTTTGTTTATTTCATGTAACAGCTTCTAAATCTGAGTCTGACTCGCAATTTACGCTTCAAAATAGTGACACAAAGAAGTTTAATGATTATAGAGAGAGAGCGCTTTGGTTCGAGAGACATACAGTAACAATAACAGTGAGCGAGAGCTCACTGTACGTGGTGTCTAATGCAACAATTGTTAATGTTTGGTTGGTTTTGCTTTTGCAGTGATAGTGGTTCCTGTTCTGTCTCTGCAGAGACTACAGTACCTTTACAGAGTATTCCATTGTTTGTAACTAAAAATACAAGTACAACTGGCTTTGAATAGGATAAGCCCAAATTATCCAAATGAAAAGTGAATGTTTTTTTATATAGGAATTGTGTTATTCTTCATGCAAACACCCATACCACCGAATCTGTCAAAATGGACATGTTCATTATCAGTCTTCAGGTGTGTCAAACATTTTTATGGAACTGAACAAAAAAGTTAGTCCCCACTTGTACTGTAAAGAACAAAATGATACAGGTCCCCAGTTAAATGGTGTGAAACGACACTCACATTCCTGCACATATGTATACATTAGGACAGGAAAAGATGTGGTCACTGTCACAGAAATGTGTGAATTGTGAATTTTTGGTTGGTTTTGCTTTTGCAGTGATAGTGACTCCTGTTATGTCTATGCAGAGACTATAGTGGCTTTAGAGAGTATTCCACTGTTTGCAAGTCGAATTACAAGTACACTTGGCTTTGAATAGGATAAGCCCAAATTATCCAAATGAAAAGCGAATGTTTTTTTTATATAGGAATTGTGTTATTCTTCATGCAAACACCCATACCACCGAATCTGACAAAATGGACATGTTCATTATCAGTCTTCAGGTGTGTCAAACATTTTTATGGAACTGAACAAAAAAGTTAGTCCCCACTTGTATTGTAAAGAACAAAATGATACAGGTCCCCAGTTAAATGGTGTGAAACGACACATTCCTGCATGTATGTATACATTAGGACAGTAAAAGACGTGGTCACTGTCACAGAAATGTGTGAATTGTGAATTTTTGGTTGGTTTTGCTTTTGCAGTGATAGTGATTCCTGTTATGTCTCTGCAGAGACTACAGTGGCTTTAGAGAGTATTCCACTGTTTGCAAGTAGAATTACAAGTACACTTGGCTTTGAATAGGATAAGCCCAAATTATCCAAATGAAAAATTAATGTTTATAGGGATTGTGTTATTCTTCATGCAAACACCCATACCACTGAATCTATCAAAATTGACATGTTCATTATCAGTCTTCAAGTGTGTTACAGATTCCTTCACTTGAACATCTTTGCAACTTGTTTAGCAAGCTTGAAGCCCATTGTGGCCTAACGACCATCGTCAGCTTACTGGAAACCATCCCCCGCTCTGCAGACAGACAGGGACAGACTTAGGTTGTCATAGATTGCCTGGATCTGATTTACACCCCTCACCCACTCCAAGTCTCTCACTTCTCAAAGACAACACTTTGAGTTACCCCAGAGTTGGGATCTGTGAAGCACATGGGGTCTGGTCATGTCACTACTTCAGTGTAGAGGACTTTTTCTTTTGTAACTTTTCTTTAAAAAAAAATCTCTCAGAAAATAATTTAATTGAACCAGCAATAAAGTAGTAGTAATATGTCAAGTATTCAGAAAAAAGGCATTGAATAGGATAAGCCCAGGTTTGTGCAACTGAACCTTTCTGCAACTGCTGTAGCCAAACTTATCCAAATGAAAATGAATGGTCCTAAGACATGACACAGATGCCCCCTAAGCATGCATGGTCATGAAAAGTATCACTGTAGTATGACATCATATTTGAGAAGACACAAATATGTACATTTCTGCTGAAACTCAGCAGAAATGGACATAGAGGTGGATTAAAACATGACTGTGACTAATTCTAACTTTTAGACAGTGCCAAAGTCATATTAGCTTGTAGTAACCTTTCCAGGGCCAGCAGCATCCTCTAGGACAGGTCAGATGTAAATTCTTTACTTTTGTCTGCATGGATTTTTATATAGGGATGGTGTTATTCTTCATGCAAACACCCATGCCAATGACATCTGATCATTATTAATGTTGATACAAAAATTCTCTCTCTTTGTTGGTGCAGCATTATCAAAATGGATTGATATTTTTCAACAAATGGCAGGCATTCAGAGCCAATACCAATCACCTGTAAGGTTGGAAGCAGCAAGAATGTCACAGAGACAGGCTGTGACTGTAATCCAAAGGACTGCAATCAAAATGAAAGATTTAAACACAAGCCATTGTCCTGGTTTTTGAGACACAAATATACAACTCACTTCATGAGACTAAAGACAGGTAGTGTAAAGTGAGACACTGAAGCTACAATGTGCAGCAATATCCCCACATTTATGTCAACATGTCAGACATGGTCCTTAAAGCTATTGGTGTGGAATAGGCTTGTTTAGCAAGCTTGAAGCCCATTGTGGCCTAACAACCATCGTCAGCTTACTGGAAACCATCCCCCACTCTGCAGACAGACAGGGACAGACACAGGTTGTCATAGATTGCCTGGATCTGATTTACACCCCTCACCCACTCCAAGTCTCTCACTTCTCAAAGACAACACTTTGAGTTACCTCAGAGTTGGGATCTGTGAAGCACATGGGGTCTGGTCATGTCACTACTTCAGTGTAGAGGACTTTTTCTTTTGTAACTTTTCTTTAAAAAAATCTTTCAGAAAATAATTTAATAGAACCAGCAATAAATTAGTAGTAGTATGTCAAGTATTCAGAAAAAGGCATTGAATAGGATAAGCCCAGGTTTTGCAACTGAACCTTTCTGCAACTGCTGTAGCCAAACTTATCCAAATGAAAATGAATGGTCCTAAGACATGACACAGATGCCCTCTAAGCATGCATGGACATGAAAAGTATCACTGTAGTATGACATCATATTTGAGAAGACACAAATATGTACATTTCTGCTGAAACTCAGCAGAAATGGACATAGAGGTGGATTAAAACATGACTGTGACTAATTCTAACTTTTAGACAGTGCCAAAGTCATATTAGCTTGTAGTACCCTTTCCAGAGCCAGCAGCATCCTCTAGGACAGGTCAGATGTAAATTCTTTACTTTCGTCTGCATGGATTTTTATATAGGGATGGTGTTATTCTTCATGCAAACACCCATACCAATGACATCTGATCATTATTAATATTGATACAAAAATTCTCTCTTTGTGTTGGTGCAGCATTATCAAAATGGATTGATATTTTTCAACAAATGGCAGGCATTCAGAGCCAATACCAATCACCTGTAAGGTTGGAAACAGCAAGAATGTCACAGAGACAGGCTGTGGCTGTAATCCAAAGGACTGTAATCAAAATGAAAGATTTAAACACAAGCCATTGTCCTGGTTTTTGAGACACAAATATACAACTCACTTCATGAGACTAAAGATAGGTAGTGTAAAGTGAGACATTGAAGCTACAATGTGCAGCAATATCCCCACATTTATGTCAACATGTCAGACATGGTCCTTAAAGCTATTGGTGTGGAATAGGCACTTTCCTATGAACATTCAGCCAGGGTAAATTACAGTTTCCTTCTCTTGAACATCTTTGCAACTTGTTTAGCAAGCTTGAAGCCCATTGTGGCCTAACAATCATCATCAGCTTACTGGAAGCCATCCTCCACTCTGCAGACAGACAGGGACAGACACAGGTTGTCATAGATTGCCTGGATCTGATTTACACCCCTCACCCACTCCAAGTCTCTCACTTCTCAAAGACAACACTTTGAGTTACCTCAGAGTTAGGATCTCATGGCACATGGGGTCTGGTCATGTCACTACTTCAGTGTAGAGGACTTTTCTTTTGTAACTTTTCTTTAAAAAATCTTTCAGAAAATAATTTAATTGAACCAGCAATAAAGTAGTAGTAATATGTCAAGTATTCAGGAAAAAAGGCATTGAATAGGATAAGCCCAGGTTTGTGCTCCTGAACCTTTCTGCAACTGCTGTAGCCAAACTTATCCAAATGAAAATGAATGGTCCTAAGACATGACGCAGATGCCCCCTAAGCATGCATGGTCATGAAAAGTATCACTGTAGTATGACATCATATTTGAGAAGACACAAATATGTACATTTCTGCTGAAACTCAGCAGAAATGGACATAGAGGTGGATTAAAACATGACCGTGACTAATTCTAATTCTAACTTTTAGACAGTGCCAAAGTCATATTAGCTTGTAGTAACCTTTCCAGAGCCAGCAGCATCCTCTAGGACAGGTCAGATGTAAATTATTAGAACTAGCAATAAAGTAGTAGTCGTATTAATAGGTCAAGTATTTATAAAAATGTTTTCATCCATGACAAAAATGGAGATGATTAGTAAAGAACAGTAGAGTAAGAAGTAGAGATTTGTGTTCCTAAAGTTTAGTGGGATTTATCCTATAAATCCCACTATGATATATTTATTATATAAAATTAAAGCTAATATATAAAATTGTTTCATTTAGTTTTTCAAAAGAATGTGAATATATAAGAAATATTCATTTCCTCTTTTTCATGCATGAGTTTGAATGTTGCTCCATGATGCACTTGTGTCATCATGAGCCATATAACAGGGGACCCATGTCATTCGGTACAGTGCAAGTGTGGACCTTTTGAGAACCTTGGGGATACAATTACATAAATAAATTGATTGAAACTATTTTTTTTTAGGTCTAGTAAAAATTGGATGAACTTAAAATAACTAATCTTAACACTGTCTTTTCATTTTATGTCGTTGTATCCTGGTTAATTTGACTATTTTAAAATGTCTTTAAACTCCTTGAATTCCATCTCAGTTTAGACTGAGCTCACAAAGATAAAAAAAAAAATCCTGCGTTTGTGAAATGTGGTCAGACCAGTATTTTGGGAAGAAAAAATTAAGCATAGTCTGTTATCAGTTTAGTTTTTCAAAAGAATATGAATATAAAAGAAATGTTAATTTCCCCTTTTTCATGCATGAGTTTGAATGTTGCTCCATGATGCACTTGTGTCATCATGAGCCATATAACAGGGGACCAATGTCATTCGGTACAGTGCAAGTGTGGACCTTTTTGAGAACCTTGGGGATACAATTACATAAATAAATTGATTGAAACTATTTTTTTTTAGGTCTAGTAAAAATTGGATGAACTTAAAATAACTAATCTTAACACTGTCTTTTCATTTTATGTCGTTGTATCCTGGTTAATTTGACTATTTTAAAATGTCTTTAAACTCCTTGAATTCCATCTCAGTTTAGACTGAGCTCACAAAGATAAAAAAAAAAAAAAAAATCCTGCGTATGTGAAATGTGGTCAGACCAGTATTTTGGGAACAAAAAATTAAGCATAGTCTGTTATCAGTTTAATTTTTCAAAAGAATATGAATATAAAAGAAATGTTAATTTCCCCTTTTTCATGCATGAGTTTGAATGTTGCTCCATGATGCACTTGTGTCATCATGAGCCATATAACAGGGGACCAATGTCATTCGGTACAGTGCAAGTGTGGACCTTTTTGAGAATATTGGGGATAGAATTACATAAATAAATTGATTGAAACAGTTTTTTTAGGTCTAGTAAAAATTGGAAGAACTTAAAATAACTAATACTAACACTGTATTTTTCATTTTATGTCTTTGTATCCTGGTTAATTTGACTATTTTAAAATGTCTTTAAACTCCTTGAATTCCATCTCAGTCTAGACTGAGCACACAAAGTTAAAAAAAAAAAAAAAAAAACTGCGATGAAATGTGAAATGTAGTCAGACCAGTATTTTGGGAACAAAAATTAAGCATAGTCTGTTTTTGTTTTTTTGTGTTGTTTGCTTTTTGTGATTCATTTAAACTAAAACAGTGTCTTACTGCTGAAATTTTTATTTCCCCCTCCTTTTTAGATTCTAAAACATTAATTTATATTCTGCATTCTAGGTAACCCTTTAGTGTAACCCTTTAACCCTTTACAGTGAAATCTAAGACCATTGAATCTGAGCTTGAGGGGTGTGAAAAGAAGCTGAGCTTGAGGAGTGTGAAAAGCGACGTGTGTGTAATGGGTGGGTGAAATTCATTGTTCAAACCAGTAGGGGCACTCGTGAGTAGGTACTTAAACACTCACACACCAACAGTGGACCTCTTGGAAAAAAATTAATAAACCTTACCAGAGCATGTTGAACATGATTTTAGGCTGATTTAAGGCATGTTCAAGTGGGGACCTAAAAATGTCCCTGTTAGTTTTATGGTCCACTGTTGGTGAATGTGTGACGACACCGAAGTCCGGACTTAGCTGGGTTGGTAAGTGCACTCACACACACACACTCACACTCACACACACACTCACACACACACACACACACTCACACACACACACACACACACACACACACACACACACACACACACACACACACACACACACACACACACACACACACACACACACACACACACACACACACACACACACACACACACACACACACACACACACACACACACACACACACACACACACACACACACACACACACACACACACACACACACACACACACACACACACACACACACACACACACACACACACACACACACACACACACACACACACACACACACACACACACACACACACACACACACACACACACACACACACACACACACACACACACACACACACACACACACACACACACACACACACACACACACACACACACACACACACACACACACACACACACACACACACACACACACACACACACACACACACACACACACACACACACACACACACACACACACACACACACACACACACACACACACACACACACACACACACACACACACACACACACACACACACACACACACACACACACACACACACACACACACACACACACACACACACACACACACACACACACACACACACACACACACACACACACACACACACACACACACACACACACACACACACACACACACACACACACACACACACACACACACACACACACACACACACACACACACACACACACACACACACACACACACACACACACACACACACACACACACACACACACACACACACACACACACACACACACACACACACACACACACACACACACACACACACACACACACACACACACACACACACACACACACACACTCACACACACACACACTCACTCACACACACTCACTCTCACACACACACACACTCACAGGTCAGATGAGCGTCTCTCTAACAGGATGTGCAGTTATCAAACCTGTAGCAAACTGCAGAATCAGCTGTGTGAGCAGTTTGTCTCACTGTGTGTGAGTGGGACAAACTCGTCCGTGTGTTTGTTGCCTCAGTAACTGTTCAGGAACCTCAGAGATCATATTAGTCCAGATAACATTGAGCTCCTCAGATCAGCCCAGAGTGGCCGAGGCTCGGAGTGTGGCCTCCTGGGAGGAACCAGCCCGCTGACCTGCTTTTCTGAGGCTTCCTCTCAGCTCAGGATCAAATCTGTCAGAGTGATTCACATCGGACCTGCTGCGCTTCCATTATTCACACCATGAACGATGCTGCATTAAACATGCAGAACATGATGGAACCAGCAGCTCTCAGCTTTTTACTGTGACGCTTCCTTAAAGGGCCGCTCCACACAAATCCCCCCCCCACCACCACCACACAGGGCAGGAGGGGTCACTGAACAATCTGAGTATGAACATGATGTGAATCAGATGCTGTCACAGATCCTTCACAGTGTCCACATCTGGGTCCACATCTGAGTCCACATCTGAGTCCACATCTGAGTCCACCTGGACACCTGAACACCTGAGGGAGCGACGTGTCAGACAGCTCCCTGCTCCCCCATCATCCAAACACCAGATGAAGAATCATGTTCATCCTCCAGCAGAGTCCAGAGACCTGGACAGTCAGAGCCAAGGAGCCTGAAGCTGCTCTGGAGACTCGTGGTGGACCAACACCTGACTGTCACTCTGCTGGTTTTTCCTCTAATGACACCTGTCTCTTCCCTCTGGTTCAAAGTCTGACACTGACACAAAAAATGAAGACAATGCGCCCCCACCCCATCCCTTACCCCCAACCCCCACCAAACCCATGTGTGCTGAGTGTGTGTGTTACTCACACATCGACCTGGCACAGGTAGCAGTGGCAGTTCTCGATGACGTGTGCGTGTTTGGAGCGGTCGAACACGGGGACCGGACCTTTGTCGCTCTTCGTTCTGACGTTGTAGTCGGCCGGGTCGATGGACACGGCCATCACATGGACACACAGGTGACAGACGAACGTGATGCCCGTACACTGACACACAGATAAGGACTCACAAACACCGGAAGATCGCCCCGTACCACACGGCAACATGTGTAGTTACCGGTCTCCTGGATCCTGATCAAAAATAAATGCTGAGAAACAAAACAAAATCCCTGATAATGAGGCTCCGCTCGCCAACATCAGGGGACTGTCAGCTGACACGATGACCCAGGAACAAAACCTGTGAAATCCCACATTATTTCTACATGTGTACATGCAGCCTGAGGATACGATGTAGCCCGCGGGGATCCAGTGTGCGGGCAGCAGCGGGACGAACACGCCAAAGCTGGTGACGGCGAAGTAGATGTAGAGCAACCAGGCCAGCAGCTGGAAGGGGTGAGGCGGCCAGCTCCAGCCGTTGGTCCGGGAACAGAGCGGGACGTCGACTCTGTGTGGGCCGTCCTCAGCGACCGGCGCCGTGCGGTTTGGGTTCCTGCTGCACGCGCGTCCATCCTGCAAACAGATTCCGCGTCAGAGGGTTACCACACATGACGTTCAGTGTTCACAGCTCTGCACCATCACCATCACCACCTCACACTGCTGGTTTCATGATGTTTCACATCAGAACAAACAAACACCCACATGCAACCGATCATCGGTCCATTGGAAATGTTGTGTTCACTGCCACAGAAACCTGAGATTCATCCCTGCAGCTCAGAGCTGTGAGAACAACCTGCTCTGTTCCTCTGAGCTTTATCATCTGTGGGAAACTTCTTACATCTGTCACACACCAGCTTATTAAACTATTATCAGATTAATCGATCGAGATTATGTTGCAGCCCAAAAGTTACACGTATTTATCCCCATTTTACAGATCAAATGACTAATCGATTAATCAAAGCATTGATGATTATTCCAATAATCCATCATGAAAACCGCTCGAACTGTGAAGCAGTGCTTAACGATGCGATGGTGATTTTAACTCATATCTACATGTTTCATACGACAAAACCGCCGGTGTGACCTGAACCAGGCCGAACCAGCCAGGTACGAGAGGCAGCTCACCTGGCTAACACGGGTTAACGGGCCCTCCGCTCCGCTGCATTTCATCCCAGAGCCCGGGCCTCACCGGCGCCGTGCAGCTCTGCCCTGCCTCGGAGGACCTCACCGCTGCTGGGGAGAACTGCTCGGCTCGATACACAGGCTCCGTCCGGAGAGCCACAGACCCAGGTCAGACTGCCCCCGTCCAGCCGTTAACTCACATCCATCCCGGCTGCAGACACCGCTGAGCTGGATTCCTGCTGTCCGGGCACAGGAGCATTTTCAGCGGGTGATGTTTGGTTAACGGGTCGGTGTGGGGACGGGTTAGCGGGCTAACCACCACACCTAGAGCTAGCTTCGTCAGCCGGACACCGCCGCTGCCATGCAAGCGAGCAAACGCCGACAAACGGTGAAGCGGTGACCGCGAGCTGTGACTCAGACACCGGGCGTCGACGTTTAATTTGAAACGGGAAAGATCATTTTAAATATTTAGCGGCCGCTAGTGATTCACCTGTCCGCTAACCGGCCTGTCCGTTAGCTTGCTAGCCTAGCTTCTGCTGCCTCCCTCGGTCTCTCAGTCCTGTACGCCGTTTCCTCGGTAACGCTCCAGGTCCGCCTTTATTGGTCAGTGGAGATGACCCCGCCCCCCGCCTTCTGTAAATCCAAACTGATCTGAGAGCAGCCCCCACAGTGAGGCAGCTGTGTAACCGCAGTGTGTCCGGCAGGGGGCAACAGAGCGTTACTATAGGAACCAGAACAGGTTTTAATTCTGCTCAGTTTGATTCTACAGAGGAAACATGATGATGATGATGATGATGATGATGATGATGATGATGATAGGAGCCACACAGTGTGAATGCTGAAAGAATAAGGAAGCTGAAACTGTGTGTGTGTGTGTTTGTGTGTGTGTGTGAGACTGGTTTGTGGTTTAACCAGCGTCTGCTGCATAAAGTGCCAGTTGAAGAAGAGTTGGTGAAACCTCTCAGCAGGTCTCAGAGGAAGAGGCAGTGGACAGATGTGTCCAGCTCTCTGTGTGAGACTGAGTGGGTCTGATGTTCAGGCTGAGTGAGACCAGTGGAGCAGACAGAAGCAGCTGTTCTCTGCCTGGGGTCGTCGCCTTTCTGAGTTTATTCCTGAGGATTTTATCAAATGAACAGCACAGAGGAAAAAAATCTATTTACCATTAGTTGAAAATGAACGCTGTATTTTCTTGCCTCATATTCTGTCTCAAACTTCTCAGACCTGATTGAGAGAAAGAAACAGATTTTAATAAGTTAATTCAGGAGAAAAGACTGATCCGACACCAAAGATCCCAGGATCGTCCACAATCTGCAGATATCTCCGTCTAAAAACTGCTGTCTCCACTCAGCACAGAGAAAACTGTGGGACTCTGCTGTTCTTCCAGGACTCAGTCCTCAAGCTTCCTGTTAAAGATCAACATGTGGACATTTTTACCCTCAGAACTCTACATGCAGAACGACGGAGAAAACGTCGGTCGTGCTCCTGAACGACCTGCTGCTTGTGGTTTTAAGGGACTTTAATCGTCTCGTTGTTTGTCTTGTTGTCCTGGGCTGTGAGGTTCTGTCTTTTACAGGTCAGGTAGAGGTCACTGAAACCTGCTCAGGTACAGCAGAACTCACATCGTCCTTGTGGTGTTTTATTAATGTGGCTGAGATGTAACCGCCGTGATGGCTCGCCGGTACATCTGCACTTCCTCTTCCTCTCTGTTCTTCCCGGCGACAGGGCTAACGGGCGGTGGAGCAGATGAGTTGAGGCTCCTGTGTGTGTGTGATTAAGATTCATAAAACTCACAGCTTTATAAACGGACGGGAGAGTGTGTCTGCACGTTTCTGTCTTTGTCCACACACTGTTTCTGTCATGAATCCACAGACTTTTACTCAGCTGGTCCCTGGAGATGTGAAAGGATCGAGGACTTCAGCCTGAAGGGCCCCGGGGTAAACGTGTGTGGGCAGATGAACAAACTGAGGGAACAGATTGTTAAACTGTCTGACGGCCAAGTTAAACCTGTGATCAGTCTCTGTTCGGTCTGCTCTGATCGGCCTCACTGCGACGCCGGCAGGTCAGAGTCTGCAGCTCACTCAGATGGTCACAGACGCTCTGAGGCCGAGCTCTCGGCTCGGCGGCTCCCGTTCATGAGCCGTGAACACGGAACACGGAAAACTCCTCTCACTGATCCAGGACCTGCTGTCCCCCTGCAGGGCTCTGTGATCAGGGGTGTCTTTGTGCTGTCAGCCTGTGGGTGACCCTCATCACAAACTACACTGTCCTCATTAAGAAGCCTTCATTAGTGGAGACAAAGCAGCTATGAAACAGAGCGCTGCAGTCCAGGACGGATCAGGGTCAACCTGCCCTGGACTCGACCTTCAGACGCCACACTGAAGTCCTGCTCCTGTGTGAGGGGGAGTGCTCCTCCTGTCCTCCCCCTGTCCTCCCCCTGTCCTCCCCCTGTCCTCCTCCTGTCCTCCTCCTGTCCTCCTCCTGCTGTCCTCCCCCTGTCCTCCTCCTGTCCTCCTCCTGTCCTCCTGCTGTCCTCCCCCTGTCCTCCTCCTGTCCTCCTCCTGTCCTCCCCCTGTCCTCCTCCTGCTGTCCTGCCCCTGTCCTGCCCCTGTCCTCCCCCTGTCCTCCTCCTGTCCTCCTGCTGTCCTCCTCCTGTCCTCCCCCTGTCCGCCTCCTGTCCTTCTCCTGTCCTCCTTCTGTCCTCCGCCTGTCCGCCTCCTGTCCTCCCCCTGTCCTCCTCCTGCTGATGGTTTGTGTAAAGGCTGCAGATTAACGGCACATTTGTTTCCTCAGGTAATGGAAACGTCAGACAGAGAAAAGGAGGAGAGACGAGAGTGAACGTCTCAGGTGGTGGATGAATATTTTGTCACTACGTGTTTTACATTTTCACCACAGGTGGGTCACTGTCAAAATAAAAAAAGGTGGTAGTTAAAGGACAGATGCTTTGTGTGGATAAACGGTGAGAACAGAAAAATCATCACAGAGGAGGAAGCATGGAGACACGGAGACACAGAGACACGGAGCTCAGGGTCAAAGCTGATTTCACTCCCACTTTTCAGTGCTGTTTGTATTCACTTTGTCATTTACCGCCCTCTTGTGGACGCAGTGGGCTACGTCTCTGGAAGCGAAGCAGACCACTATTGTTTCTGTTATTTTATATAAAACCAATGGATGTGTGTGATGTTAGAATAGAATAGAATAGAATAGAATATACTTTATTGATCCCTTTGGGAGGTCCCTTGGGGAAATTTGGGTACCAGCAGCAGTACAACACCAAAAAACACAGTAAGCAGCATTACAAAGTAAAAAAGTAAAAAGTAACTAACTAAGTTAAGTTAGTTACTAAAGTAACTAACTAAGGTGCTGTTCATTTTGTCCCGTGAAGACGTTTAAAGTCACATTCATCAGCAGCTCCACGCCGCTGCTCAGTGCACTGATGTGGTTTGAAGCTGAGGGTCGGGCAGGACTGTAAATCTGTCCCCTCCTCCGCTCCTCCGTAAAATAAACGGATTATATTTTTAAAGTTTTAAATATTTAAAAGATATTTTTATGTTAATCATCCATTTATATCATTTTCTTTTGTGAGTCATGGAAAAACATGCACATGCAAAAATATGTACGTGCAAGAAGTCGCCATTACAACATCATTATCTCACCACAGTAAAGTGGAGGTGAAAAGTCTGCAGGTATTTTTGCTGATTGTCACCAGAATCACTGCAGATTGCGGCCCATCGTCCGTCTGTTCCCTCCTCCTCTCAGTCCAGCTCAACGTCTCATCTGGTCTATCAAAGCCTGGTATCCCATCATGCCCTGCCTGATCTCCAACACATCCAGTAAGCCTGCAGGAAGGAAAAAATAAGACCCAAGAGAGTCGAAGGAACAATGCTCAGATCTCAGCGTTTCCTCAGGAAGGAGCTCCGTCCAACCCAAACTCTGAGACTGACCCTGAAACTGCTGCTGTCTGAGATCCACACAGCAGGTGATGCTGAAGTCACACTTGACCAACAGTCGCTGATGGAGCTGGATGGGAACAGCGACGGCCCGGTGTCGGCTCCTCTCCTCCCGCCGGTGAAGCATTCACCACCTCCTCATCCAGTGATGAACCACACGCCTTCAGGTTTCAGCAGGACGACTGAGAGTCTTCAACCATAAGAGTTGGATCAACAGCAAACTGTTAGAAAACGTCAGCAGCTCCTGTAGACAACAGGACGGGTTCCTGAGACGGGTCCCTGAGACGGATCCCTGAGAGGCTCCTCATCGACTCGCTGTTCACCGCTGCTCAATAAAAATGAAAAACTAAATGTGTGAAACTCTGCAGGTTGTTTGTCAGATCTCAACTGTCTGTCTGTGACATCAGAGCTCACCTGAGAGCCTGCAACTCACCTGTCTGTGTCAGCGCAGATCGCACAACCTTCTTATGAGCTAAGCTTAGCTGTTACTCATGTTCTCATTCACTTTGAGGCATTTTCACAGTGAAGACTTTTCAGGTCAGTGACATTTGAAATATTTAAAGTTTGTTTCAGACTCGTCACCAGCTGATCAATAACAGCGAATTCAAACGGTGACATCAGCAGATGGATGAATAAAGAGGTAGCTACAGCCGCAGACGTGTCAGCACGCACACATCGCTCCACCCGCTTCACAAACAACACAATCTGTGTGAGTAGGAGGAAGACGCAGAGCTCCATCCATTGATTCCTGACTATTCAATAATCGATTCACTGATTTTTCACTCACACACCAAACGTGCTGTGTTTCCTGCTTCCTTCCCTTGGGGCTTGCCCTGCTGTTGGCGGGGTAAAGTGAAAGGTGTTGCTTCAGACCAGGAAACTGTTTCCTGTTCCTTTCTTGCTTGATCTCTGAGATTCATCTGATTCGACCTTCTGGGAAACATTGACTTTAAAAGTGCACGTTTTTAAAAATATCCTAAAAGAGCTTTTGCAGACATTTGGATAATTAATTCAACGTGTTCGTTTGGCTTCACAGTGACAAGTCATAAATGTTAAATAATGAAAAGTGAACATGAAAGGAAAGTCGGCAGGAAACCACGAGAGTCAGAGCTGAGTTTGTGTCTCATTCCTCTCTCTGGGTCTGAGGATGTTGGTCGTTCACTTACATAACAGCTGTTTTGTAACATCAGAAACCAAATTAAATTCCATAATTGTCATCAGCTGTTCACATTCTGTGCGTTTGTGGCCAAGAGGCCATAAAAGTTTCTAACAGTGTTATGACTGAATCAACACTGAGTTTCCTGGAAGAACAGTTAAAAAGCCCTCGGTGGGATGAGAAGCTCTGGTTCCGGGGGTGAAGCTCAGTGCAGACCCGCTCAACCTGAACCAGAACCAGAACCTCACCCGTGGTCTTAACAATGAGATTGTGGGAATCTCTGCAGGAGGTTTGTTCTTGAAATGCCTCCTACGCTGGAGACAGGAGACATCTGTGATGGGGTCAGTCTCACCGCAGTCTTAGTCCTGATCCAGGACAGTGAGACCTGAGTCGGTAGCGATGACCCAGGTTATCTGGAGGTGTGAGGGGTTTACAGAGCTGTTCTCAAACCAGCTCTACACACTGTTGTTGATCAGAGGCCACAGACCAGACTGAGGGTGATTGCTGCTTTAATCTTTAACAGGGTTGAAGTTTACAACTTTATCAAATGTTTTTTCATGTGAAATGTTAACTGGAAAAAACAGCAGCTGTTAAACATCTGTGGAGGTGAAGTGGAGGAGAAGTGGAGGTGAAGTTGAAGAGAAGTGGAGGAGAAGTGGAGGTGAAGTGGAGGAGAAGTGGAGGAGAAGTGGAGGTGAAGTGGAGGAGAAGTGGAGGTGAAGTTGAAGAGAAGTGGAGGAGAAGTGGAGGTGAAGTGGAGGAGAAGTGGAGGTGAAGTTGAAGAGAAGTGGAGGAGAAGTGGAGGTGAAGTTGAAGAGAAGTGGAGGAGAAGTGGAGGTGAAGTGGAGGAGAAGTGGAGGTGAAGTTGAAGAGAAGTGAAGGAGAAGTGGAGGAGAAGTGGAGGTGAAGTGGAGGTGAAGTGGAGAATAGCAGAAGTTCTGCAGAGATGTGTCGCTGTCAGAGCAGGAAGTGGAATCAGACTTTATTTACTATTTCATTTGTCTCTCAAATGTAAACAAATGTTTTTAGTTTCCATGACTCAGCAGTTCTTCTTATCGTGGCTGGTATCGTAGCTCTCCTCCTCTGCAGCGACTTGTTAACTGATCAAACTAATTGATCAGCCGTTGCTGTTGTTGGTGTCGGTCTCTCTCTCACAGGAAACATTCATTTCGCAGCCTCTGGTCAACGGTCCGAGCTTCAAACAGACGGAGGAGCTGAAAGATTTCAGGAAACGCAAACATCTAGAATATTATAACACCTGCAACCGTCCTGACAGAGCTGTGAGGTTCTGGCTGTTCCTGGTGAGTCTGAGGTTTCAGGGGATCAGGACAGTTTCTCAACATCTGGCGCCTACATGGAAGACTCGTATAACTGAGGCCCGGTTGGCAGAGCAGAGCTGATCCGTGTTTTATGGATGTAAACAGGTTTAATTGGGCAGACAGGCAGGGAAGCCCCTCTGACTGAATCCGCCAGGACGTTTCTCCTGAGGAGACCACACAAACACGGGACTGTTCCTCGAGCTGCGACGCAGTCGGGACGTCAGGATGTCTTACTGCTCTCAGCTCCTCTGCCAGCGGAGCTCCAAGGTCAGAGCTGAAAGCTTTGGGTCAAAGGTCAGAGCTGAAGCTTTGTGATCTTTCAGTTCGGGCAGCCAGAGGACACACAGCTGCCAGCACTTAACTGTGTGTGTGTGTAGATTATGAATGAATCCAACCAAGTGTGACTGCTGGAACATGTGCCTGTGTACTTTCAAGAAAACAACAACGCAGAACCCCCCCCACACACACACACACACACACAAACACACTCACACACTTAATCCTTTGAGGAATGTGGATGTGAGTTAACAGCATGTGCAGACATGTTGCAGAGACATGGACTCAGAGGACACAGTAAAACAAAGCAAACATCTGTCTCTAAAAATAAAAATGATTCTATTGGATTTTTTTTTATTTTTTTAAGTGTGATCAGATTCTGAGGAAAAACTTTTTGTTCAGCTCATGATTCATCATTAAACTAAAAAAAAAAAACGCACTGCTCCATGTCCACGCTGGGGACAACCAGCAGCTGTGCATGGCTCCGGAACCTTCTGGATTCTGTAGTGCGAGCACAGCTGAGCGGAGCTGTGGACTTGATGAGGCCATTGTGAGGACAGTCACCTGAGGCCAGGTATGAACGATTGCTGAAACTGGTGATGATGATGCATCTACCAATAAACAACAACAACAATAAATTCCAGAACTGGAGTTTCCCACCCTCTGCTTCATCAGCTGGTTAGGAAGCTCGGTCAGCCTGTCCTCTGCCAACACAGGTAACCTCGGCTTAGCAGGGGGTATGTTCAGTCTGGAGGGGTATCTCCAGCCGGGGGGGTGGTATCCTCAGCTCAGCAAAGTGCCTCTCGTTGTTTGGAGCTTCACAGATGTTGGAGCTTTTGTGAATTTGTGATGTTACAAATCTTGAAAGCGCCTTCAAAATAAAAACTTTGTTTACCAGGAATGTCTGGTTTTCTGTTGGTTTCTTTGCCCTGATGAGCTGAGAACAGTCGGATCTAAAGTTAAAGTGAAAACAGACTCGGCTCGGCTGAATGGGGGCTCTGGTTAATGCCCTGGATCTGGGTAAACCCCTCTGATGCTCAGATGTTTTTCTTTCACCCTCATCTCCAGCTGCCTGTCACTGAGCCATGGATCAGCTCTGATAAGCTGCTGGGAAAGCTGCAGCTCTGACTGCACAGCAGCTGAAAATAGAAACTTATCGTCGCATCTCGTCTCAGGTTTTGGATTTCAGGACATGTTTTGGCTTCTTCTGCTTGTGAAACAGCTTTTGCCCGGCATGCTTTACAGCAGAGTTGTCCAAACTGTCCCGCAGAGGGACAGTGTGGCTGCAGGCTTTTGTTCCCACCAAACAGCAGCACACCAGACTGGACTCATTTAATCAACTGATCTCAGTCTGCAGACAGCTGATTGGTCAAACTGTGCTCTTCATTGGTTGGAAGAAAAACCTGCAGCCACACTGTCCCTCTGTGGGACAGTTTGGACACCTCTGCTGTACAGGCCACTGCAGTTGGGTCTGCAGCACCACCTGTAGCACAGAGACACAGGGTTTAATCAGACCTGGTCAGACCTCCACCTTCAGCCTCTGACACAGTTTCACAGGTTTACATTCCACCTGATCCACTGATCAGGGCTGACAGAGTGTTTACAGAAGCTTCAGCGAGAACCTCGTCACACATGAACCTGCCTGTCAGACATGAACCTGCCTGTCACACATGAACCCGCCTGTCAGACATGAACCCGCCTGTCAGACATGAACCCGCCTGTCACACATGAACCCGCCTGTCAGACATGAACCCGCCTGTCAGACATGAACCCGCCTGTCACACATGAACCCGCCTGTCAGACATGAACCCGCCTGTCACACATGAACCCGCCTGTCAGACATGAACCCGCCTGTCACACATGAACCCGCCTGTCACACATGAACCCGCCTGTCACACATGAACCCGCCTGTCACACATGTACCCGCCTGTCAGACATGAACCCGCCTGTCAGACATGAACCCGCCTGTCAGACATGAACCCGCCTGTCACACATGAACCCGCCTTTCGGGCAGAGATAACACTGTCTGACTGGAAATAGCTCTGTGTTGTTGGCGTGTTGTTTCAGGTCCAGATGATGAAATCTGACCCACGAGTCCATGAGTCTGAAGCAGACTGAGACCACTGACACGGCGAGCTTCGCCTTCATGTTCCAGGAATGTGTGAATGTGTGCTCACATGAATTTAATGGGCCAACACAGTGCATTGCATTGTGGGATGACATCAGGCCGATATCAGGCCTCCTCCTCCTCTTCCTCCTCTTTCTCCTCCTCCTCCTCCACACTGAGCTGAACAATCAGCACATTATGATCACACTAACTCTCCATCACAGTGTGTAACACTGGTCCTCGTGCAGACTCATGATGTGTCATATGCAGGTCAGGACGTTTGGAGTTTAATGGCGAGTCACAGAGTCGCTGATGAACATGAGCAGAAAGACGTTTCTCTCACTTCCTGTCCTCTGTCTCAGGTGAAGTCTTGTTGTCTTGTTGTTGCAACATTTGCATCCGACACAAATAAAAATGTGTATTTCTGCTGTTTTGCGTCGCTCTGACCTGTTTAACCTTCAACAGGACGGACGGGTAACTCACTGACTGCTGCTGTTACCATGGTAACCACCGTCCTGTGACACTGTCAGACTCCGGGTGGACAGACAGTCTTTCTCTCTTCTTCCTTGTTAAAACCGGGTGCCACATTACCCACAATGCAATTTGTGTGTCACGCTAGCATGTAATGAATCCTGAGGCCTACAGCATCACCTGATCATGGCCCCTCACACTTTGAGGCGTCGGCGTCGACGGGACGAAAAAGATTCTTCTTCATCACGAACAAACTGGAATGAGATCTTTTACATCTGAAAACCAAACAGCATGAGGACATTTCAAAATAAAGGCCGTGGATCTTGGGCTCTGATGATGGACTGAGGCGGCTTCAGAGGCCGCTGAGGACAGCATCGCTTCAGAGTGTTAGAAAACTGGTTTAGATGAAGTCGTTCCTCTGTGAACCGTCAGACTCTGACACCAAAACGCACAAATAATCTTATGCATAGTTCATGTGTTCATGTTCACCTCCTCCAACAGTTACGCCCCTCATTCTCCCATTTTCTCATCTTCAGGACTTTCAGCCTCTTGTCTGAACCTCCACACTCCCTCACAGCCTCCATCTCGATCTGTGTGACAAGGCGAACGATCATTGACAGATCCCTGCTCTGACACCGTATCTGCCTCTGAACAACAACAGGTGCCTGGTCCCGGTAATCCTCCCCTCCATGCTCTGCCCCAGGACAAAGGCTGGATTTGTTTGGGTCTGCGCTCCGCCCCCTCGCAGCTGCGGTGAGGACGGGGGGTTCAGTTCGCCCAGAACACCGCGTCCTGGGAATCTGTGTCACATTCTCCGCGGCCACGTAAATAATGGAAAGCTGCCAGCAAAGCTGACACCTCGGAGCAGCACGAGGACTCCGGTGGGGACAGACCGGCCACCACCCACCGGCACCGCAGCAATTTATCAGTGTTGCTGCAGAAAGCCCAGGTCTGCTTCCTGAAAGGTCCCAAACTTTTATCCACATGACTTATTCATCCAACATGGCGTGCAGCAAGGTTTTTATCCTTGGGTTTTCCCACCACGGCTCCAGTAATTAGAGGATTTGTTGCTGTAATTAAGGGATATTTCATGTCATTAAAGGATTTCTGATGCCTTTTTGTAGATTTACAGCTTCTTAATAATGGTTTATTTATGCAGAACAACAGATTTCAGTTTGTTTATGTGCATCTAAACCCCCCTGTTTAACTCAGAGGGCCTCACCACACTCTCTAACCCCACGAGCGTCCGATCTGCCTGAAGCACGGTGTCATTGTACCAATGTTTCAGCTTTACAGTTTGTCATTTTATTTCAAAGGAAGCAGACAGCTGTGTTTCCTGTTTCTGAGCTTCATGTAAACGTTCTCTGTCTCATTCATGTTCCTGTGCTTCTCTCTCTTCCTGTACACAACATCTACTTCTGCTTCTTCAGTCTGTGTCCTCATTGGACATCTGTGCTCAGAGACACGGAGCTTGAGGTTCAGATGACAACGGGAATGAGGGCAGGTTCATAACAGATCTGATTCATAAAAAACTTTATTTAGAAAACTTTATTCATTTCAACCAAAGAAATCAGACAGAAAATAAGATCCAAACAAGATCAATAGGGTCAGCTGCAGTCCATCAGTCCACCAGTCCACCGGTCCATCGGTCCATCAGTCCACCAGTCCATCAGTCCACCAGTCCACCAGTCCATCGGTTCCCAATTAAACCTCCTCTGCTGCTGAGTGACTCAGAGAGCTGCAGACGAAGTTCAGATGGTGGAGGACATGGTGGAGGACATGGTGGAGCGCATGATGTTCTGTTGGTCTGATGTGTTCATGTGAGGACGGGTCAGTGTCCTCTGTTTCCTCCCATCACATGATTCATGCTGTAGCTAACAGTAGGTGGACGGAAACACACAAACCCAGCGGACTCAGAGCTGGTCCACGAGGACCAGGAGCTGATCCGGTCCTGTAAGAGCTGGGACTCTGGGCTCACGACGGGGTGAGGGAGGAAAATAAGCAGTGGCGCCTTCACTAATAATGCTAACAGTTAATCACCCTCCTGCTTTCTGTGAACACTGATGAGGTCGTTTCCTGCAGCATCCGACGTTTTCACCTCAAATGTCCAGAGAACAGAATGTGATGAAGACTCTGCCTCCGGAAGAGACTTTAGTTTTTTAATCCTTTTAGTCAACTGATTAAAAAAAGAGATGAAACACAGTGTAACTGCTGAGCGGACGCTGCGATCCTCTGAACACCAGCAGTTAAAACACCTGAAAACAGCTGTGGGAGCTCGGAGGGCCACTGCAGGGTCCAACCAGGTGAAGGCAGCTGCCTTTGAGCTAGGCACTGTCCTCTGATCTGCCGGGAATAAGGACCAGCTTCATACGTGTTGTCCTGTTGTACCGAGAACTGGAACAAGCTCTGCTCTATGAACCCGCTCTCTTTATGAGCCACACTTCTGAGTGGCTCATAAAGAGAGGGAGGCTGTGCTGGGTTTTATTGAGCAGCGGTTTCATGCATCGTTTAAAGCGCAGCCTTCAGAGTGACAGCACAGACCAGACCTGCTGCCGCTCTCTGCTTCATCTCTGCTGCTTTTCATTTTCTGTTTAAACCCTTTATGACTCAGCACTGGGCTCAGACTGGAAATGTCCCAGTCACAGTCAACATTGTCTGCTGAATGTTGTTTTTTTTATGTTTTTTATTTTCTTGTTTTTCACATCCTGAGACACAGCTCACAAAAACCAACACCAGCCCAGTTATTTGTCTTTTGTCTCCACGCTGCTCGTCTCTGTTCACGGCCTCCAGATAACACAGCAACAGGAAGCTCACAGCCTGACTCATCATTATCACTTATATCATATTATATATTCTAATCATTTAAAGAACAGCGGCATGTTCAGAGCTGTGACAGCAGAACATTTCAAAACACTGAGGCACAAACTCCACAAACATCTGAATCATCTCTCACTGGATTTGTTCACTTCTGTTGTTGTGTACATTCAATGCGCTGTTTGAGACGTGTCTCTGCAGGACGAGCCACAGTAAGACAGAAAAATCTGTCACAACCTGAGCGAGGACCCAAACGCAATGAAAAATAATAGTTTTTATTCTTACAGAGTTTCAAACAAGGATCATCCATGAAAAACTAAACAAACAAAAACAAAAATACAAAACGCAAACGTAAAATCACTCCAGCGAGGAAACAGGACTGAACGAGGAGCGAAAACCAAACAGGAAACAAAGTAACAAACACAGAACATGAGGGAAACCATGACGAGGACAAGAGACAAGCCGAAAGACATGAGGCAAGAGACAAAATGAACTGACAAAGAACAAAGGGAGATGCAGACAATATATACACTCAAGGTAATGGGAAACAGGTGACACCAATTAGGGCGGGGCAGAAAATCACAAAGGCGGGAAACAAGACAAAGACAGGAAGTAGAACAAGACAAGATCCACAAGGGCCATGATTTCAAAATAAAACAGGAACTATAAACTAAACAAGACTCTGAAAAGGTCCAAATGTTCACCAGAGAGTTCTACACACAACAGAAGTCTTCAGAAGACAGTCCCCTGAGTGTCCCCACTGACACTGCATCTACAGTCCTGGCACTGTCCAAAGCACACATCTGAACCCTGACTGATACTCTGAGGCTGTGAAAGGTCAAAGGTGACCTGCTCTTGTGACCTCTGTGGAAACAGCCTCAACAAAAGACTTCATGAAGGAAAAGTTTCCGGGTCCAGATTCCTCAGACCACAGACCTCATGCCTTAACTCCTGCTATAGGTCTTTACAAGGTCTTTGAGGAACTGAGACCCATCCCGGGACCCCAGCTGGGTCGGGCCCAAACTCTCCTTAGTCTGATTGGGTCATGTCCCATTTTACTGCTGCGGGTCTCTGGTCTATGTGGACCCACAAGGACTGAAGCACGGCATCAGCTGTTTGTTCTGATCAGGAAAGTGACGCTGTTTCAGGTGTTGTTTTCATGCAGTGTTTGTACTTGTAACAGAATGTTTTTATTTTGCTGTGTTGGTACTTTTACTGAAGAAAAGGATGTGAATACTTCTTCAGTTCATCTGCTCTGAAAAGCTGCTGTTTCAGGTCCACACGTCCTGAACTGGGTGCATGTGTCCACAGTATGGTTCCCAGAGCCTCCACCAACCTTCAAAGCACCACCACCACCGTACCTCACCTGGAGACTCTGGACCTGATTAACTCCTAAACATAAGACAGACGTCGGGGGGGCGGGGTGAGTAATACAACACTGTCTCTGTGAATGAGAAAGTGTTGTATTATGGGATGTTTGTAGTCTCACAGATAATCAGTTATTGAGTGTTTAGTCCAGAGCTTACAATTGGAGGGGGTGGGGGTGGAGGCAGATGTCTGAAAACCTGGACACAGAGCCTGACAGGACAGAGACGGCTGTCAGGTCCTCAAACACAACACAGCACAGCACAGCACAGCACAGCACACACAGCACAGCACAGCACAACACAGCACAGCACAGCACAGCACAGCACAGCACAACACACACAGCACAGCACAGCACAACACAGCACAACACACACAGCACAACACAGCACAACACACACAGCACAGCACAGCACAGCACAGCACAGCACAGCACAACACACACAGCACAGCACAGCACAGCACACACAGCACAGCACAGCACAACACAGCACAGCACAGCACAGCACAGCACAACACAGCACAACACACACAGCACAGCACAGCACAGCACAACACACACAGCACAGCACAACACAGCACAGCACAGCACAGCACAGCACAGCACAACACACACAGCACAGCACAGCACAGCACACACAGCACAGCACAGCACAGCACAGCACAACACAGCACAGCACAGCACAGCACAGCACAACACAGCACAACACACACAGCACAGCACAGCACAGCACAACACACACAGCACAGCACAACACAGCACAGCACAGCACAGCACAGCACAGCACAGCACAGCACAGCACAACACAGCACAGCACAGCACAGCACAGCCCTACCAACAGTGTCATTCCACTGAGTGCAGGTGGAGATAAAGCACCAAGCAAAGGCAGGAAGGAGGAGGCTACAGGCGGAACGTAAATTTAACGTTTGTCTAACACAGAACACACAGCACCAAGGACAACACACCTTTCTGCTACCATGTGACCACTGCAGGTATGAAACAACATGGAACCCCAAACCCTACCAAACACTCTGTGACTGTGACTCCAGCAGCAGGAAGCAGCTCCCAGGCTGATTCTCAGCATCAGAGCAGCAGCAGACTGAGTCTGTCCAGGACGTCCTGCAGGTGTCTGCGGAGCAGGACATCTGTCCAGGACGTCCCACAGGTGTCTGCGGAGCAGGTTTCTGTTTTCAGAGCTGCAGGTGATGCAGACAGATGCTTCTACTGTTTCTGAGGTCCAGAGATCTGAGCAGCTGCGGAGCTGCAGAGCGAAACATGCAGCGTGTTGACCTTTGCTGCGTTTCCTGTCTCGAGCGTGGCGCTGCATGTCAGCAATGTAACGCGGTGGCCGGTGTTTTCCACAGTGGGTTTATCCCTTCTTAACACGGAGCTTTAGGCCAGAATGTCTTTTGGAAAGGTCCTGTTCAATCCTGCTAAAGCTGTCTACTATCTTGGTACACTCCACCTCCGTTTGCTGAAACCAGGTACTACTGCCAATCTGCTTATCGGCTCACCTACTGCCTCGCCATCAGGAACATTACGTTTGGAATAGTAACAATGAGCAGTAGTATTTACACCTCCATCCAAACAACAACACACGCTGGGACGCAGGCCGGCCTTTATGTAAGAGCCGTGTTGTGCCTGTAATCCAGCACTCTGTGTTTCACTGCAGATTATCCAACACACTGGTTCCTGCACAACAACGGTGCTGAACACCTGTGATCATGAGCTGTGACGTGATGTGACTGTGGTCATGGCTCAGTGTCAGTTGTGTCTGTCTGTCTGTCTGTCTGTCTGTCTGACTGTTTGACTCTCTGTCTGTCTGACTGACTGTCTGTCCCCCCGTCTGTCCGTCTGTCTGACTGTTCTTTGTTGGACTCTGAAGTGTGTGTGTGTGTGCGTGTGTGTGCTGGGTGAAAGAAGGAAGAGGAGGAGGATAGGACAGCTGGGAATGGAGGAGAGGAGGAGAAGGACATGCAGCTTATAGAACATGATACAAACAGGAAGTGGACAATGTTAGAGGGACAGCATTCAGATTAGAGGACAGTCTCAGCTGGTCAGTCCATGATAGAGCTGTTCTCAGTGAACAGTGACTGAGACTCGGTCTAACAGCAGCTCATCAGCTGCAAAGTCCATCCAGTCCCACTGTCCCACCGTTCCCACAGGACACTGAAAACCCACCAGCTGATCCAGAGTCAGATTTGCACAACCACTGTGCACAAATGGTCAAGAACACGTGCAACAAACACATGGACAGGACCGTCTCTGAACCTGTCCCCGACACTGAAAGGGTCTGACAGACAGGTGAGGACTGGCTGGTCCCGAGCGTCATCACTTTGGCTTTTTTATTCTTTGCTGCTGAGTTTGGACTCAGAGAAAACGTGATGCATTCAGGCGTCACTGCCAAAAGGTGGTATCAGTGTGACACAGAGTCGGTCCCGGTCCTGGTTCATGATTGTGTCATGGAAAAGACTGTTTTTAATGAAGGTCTGAAGTAAAGAGAGCAGATTAAATCTTCGACCTTTGAAGCCACGACGGGCAAAAAACAGCCGGATGGAAACACACGAGGAGGCTGAGCAGAGTAAATAACCAGGCAGTCCAAGAACAGGATTGTGGTTTGGGACAGGTATTAGTGTCTCAGTCATGGACACTAATGGATTCAGGATCAGAGGCTTTGAGGCTCAGCTGGTGCCAGCAGGCCCGTGACCACTCAGATTAACCGCTGAGAAATCTGGCAGCAGGATTCCTCTGTTTACTGTCTGCGTGTCCACGCGTCGAGACCCTCGGTTCTGTCCGACAGGACGGTCATTACTGTCTCTGATTTGTCCGCCCGGAGACAGCAGGGTCAGAGAGAGGGACCCAGGTCTGATCCCTCAGAGGAAACCATAACAGAAAGATCCTTTCACATGGTGCTAACGAGCACTCACTTAACCCTCGTTAAGGAGTTAACGAGGGTTAAGTGGAGGGAAGTGGGAGGAGGAGGAGCAGGGAGGCGTCGTCCTGAAGATTAATGAAGCACGTCAGGTTACACTTTAGATTAAAGACAACTAACTGCCATTATTTTTAATTACACTTACACAATGAGCACAGGACACAAAGCTGAAGTCAGGAACAACACAAAGAGGCAAAGACACGTCCAACAAATTCACGCTGAGACAAAAAGACGGCTTTCATGGTTTGATGTGATGGTTCAGCTCAGGCCTCTACTGAAGAGAAATTTACAATTATGAATGAAAATTATTTACAAAGGTAAAAATACACGATTCGAATTGTTTGCGTTTCTGTTACAGACAAAGTCGACGTCAACTGTGACAGAGAAAGAGAAACATGCCTGACATGGTGAACCAGTTAACTCAGGTGCTCCACAGGTGCAGTTTTTCCTGATGCCTCAGCAGGCGGTGGTGCTCGGCTGTAGGTTGTTCCTGACTGAGGAGCTGATTTTAATTCAAATTGTTTCCTGAGTCTGTGTAAAAAAACAACAACAAACAAATAAAAACTTTGAGTGATTCTTTTTCTGCCACGGTCTGGAATCGGTCTGGATCGGTCCGGATCGGTCTCTGAACTCTTTCATCTCTTATTTTAGAATGAGCTGCATAAACAACAGGAGTTTCACTGATGACACACACACAGAAAACACTCTCTCTACCTGACAACCTGATCCCTTCACCTGCCTGAGTCTCACCTGGCAGCCTGACAGATTAGATGCTTGTCCCTGTGACTCGTGTTTACAGGCTGAGGGTGAGCTGTGATTGGTCAGTGGAGCTGCTCAGACTCCAGCTACAGACCACAGAGACACCTCTGTTTCTATAGGCTGTTCTCTGGCCTCCATGACAGATGGATGGATGATGGATTGATGGATGGAGGGACGGATGGATGGATGAATGGATGATGGAGGGATGGATGGATGATGGAGGGATGATGGATGGATGAATGGATGATGGAGGGATGGAGGGATGGATGAATGGATGGAGGGATGGATGGATGGATGATGGAGGGATGGATGGAGGGATGGATAGATGGAGGGATGATGGATGGATGAATGGATGATGGATGGATGGATGGATGATGGAGGGATGGATGGATGGATGGATGGATGGATGGATGGATGGATGGATGATGGATGGATGGATGGATGATGGATGGATGGATGGATGGATGGATGGATGGATGGATGGATGGATGGATGATGGATGGATGGATGGATGGATGGATGGATGGATGGATGGATGGATGGATGATGATGATGATGGATGGATGATGGATGGATGGATGGATGGATGGATGGATGGATGGATGGATGATGGATGGATGGATGGATGGATGGATGGAGGATGGAGGGATGATGGATGGATGAATGGATGATGGATGGATGGATGGAGGCATGATGGATGGATGGATGGATGGATGATGGATGGATGGAGGGATGGATGGAGGGATGAGGGATGATGGATGGATGAATGGATGGAGGGAGGGATGATGGATGGATGAATGGATGATGGAGGGAGGGATGTGTTTTCTGGCAGAGGTGTAGATGTGACATGTGGGCATTAAAATAAAAGTGATGTGGTTAGTGAGCGACCTGCTGCTGGAACAGGTCAGAGAAGAGGAAACAAAACTCTGAGACACATACTTGCCGCACTGAGGACGTCCCTCAGGATGTCCCTCAGCAGAAAGGAGGCAGCAGGTCAGCGATGGAATAGATAAATCTGTGCTGAACTGGACTCTGAGCACAGACTACAGGAGGTCCAGACCACTTCAGTCTCTCCTGCAGACATTCATGGTGCTGACCTCAGATCTGAGGGATGTTCAAACCCCGCCTACTTTCTCACCTGCACACAGCTGGCAGTGTTGCCATGGGAAACTTTGGTGCAGGTTTTGTTATCAATTCAACTCAGTTCAGTTTTATTTAAATTGCTTCCACAATCAAAATGGTCTCAAACCCAGAGCCTGTGACCGTGTGACTGGTTTAACAGGACGTCCTGTTTGTTTGTACACTGGTGATTGTAAACAGTGGCCTGTAAATACATGAGCAGGTAAACGATGTTGATGCTTGGGACGAGTCTCTGAGTTTTGGTTGGTTTGGTCCCAGATCTGCTTCGTGTGTCGCTCGATCCATCTATCGTCTGGAGGATGATAAAACTCAACGTTTTCATTTCAGCCTGAAAACTTTTATTTTAAAGCTTCTTGTTGAACTTTTTAAATTTCTTGGTACAAAGATCTTTAAAAGTCTGAAGCTGAGACTGAACTCTGAGACCTGTCGGCACGGCGACATGTCGAGCGTCGTCCTCGTCTTCTTCCCGTCTCATCTGAACCAGAAACAGTTTAACATGAGCTCACATGTGAAAAACGAGGCTTGCACAGACAATATGTTGTTTACTGCTGAAGCACTAATTGTTAAATGAAGCGCACACAGCGTGGTATTGTTACTGTTCCTGTTTACTGTGGACATGCGGTGTGTTGACAGCGCCTGAATCGGGTCGTGTCCTCGTGTCACGCCATCCTCTAATGAGAGTCTAAACAGACCGGTCCTGAAGCAGCACCTCCACCTCCACAAAGAGAGCATTCTTCAGCCGGAGCAGGAAGTTGACTTTGCTTTGTGACTCAGTGCTGTCTGTTCCGACTCCCCCCTCCACACACACACACACACACACACCCCCACACACACATCCCCCCCACCCCCGACCCCCCCAGAAGAAAACAGCTCAAACCAGGTCAGAGTGTTCACATCCGAGCAGGAGTCCAGCAGAGATGCTCTCAGCTCATTGTCGTCCAGAGACAAGGCAGGATGTCCTCGTCCCATCTCCACCGCCGAGCATCAGCCCGTAAACGAGCCTCGGATGGGACAGGACATTCAAAGGCTTGTTCAGTCCAGCGTCCCCCATCTCTCAGCAGTGAAGACCTGACTACGCCCCCCGGTTGTGAAGTCACAGAGGTCTCTTCTTCAGTGTTTTGCACATCATTTCCTCGTGTATGTGAATGTGCGTATGATGATGGTTGTGTGTGCGTTGGCCCGGCAACACGCAGAGACCTGTGTGTCTCTGACCCGACAAACACAGCTGAGCTCATGAGGAGATGCAGAGCAGATGTGTGGGCAGGTGGCACCTCGGTCAGCTGATGTGTTCAGGTGCAGTTTCCTCTGATACAGAAAACAAAAGACGAACCTCCACCTGACAGACTCGAGACACGTGTCGTCCTGTCGAGTCGAATCATCTGAGCTCTGACATGTTGAAACATTTTCAGGTTCTCCAGGTTCGTGTCCTGTGTTCCTGCATGTGAGACGGTCTCATCAGATCTGTGAGGATCAGACCCACACATGATGAGACTGAACCATCAGTCAGCCTTCATCATGTTCTCCGTGTGTTCTCCATGTGTTTTCCAAATGTTCTCCACGTTTCCATCGTGTGCAGCTCTTTGAATCAGCTCGGCTCCAGGAGGGAAATTCATTTCAGATTTGTTTGTTCTGTATTTGCAGATTTCTTTTCTTGGACGTTACAACTCTGTTAAAGTTGTAAACCTACTGAAAATGATTCACACCTTTTTATAGAGTTTGACGTTGTGTGTCTGTGACCTTTGTGTCGCTGCAGCAGAGTTTTCTATGTCAGGATTTCCTGGTTAAATAATGATTTCACTTTTCACCCCCCACAGTTCTGCCTGAGGGATGTCAGCGCCATGGACATGTGACTTTTCTGTTGATAGGTCAAACTCTCTTCTTGTCTCTGTGGCCATAAAAATCATTTGTGTTTAACTCGTGGAAACAGATACAACTGAAAGCCCCCGAGCTGATTTCAGGTCAGTCCGGCAGCATCAGTATCCTGAGCCCACGATGTGTGTGTTTGGTCTAACCCTAACCCAGAGGCTGTAACTGATTAGACAGATTGTTCGTACTTTAACACTGTGTGACTTTCAGACACGTCCTCTGACCGAGATCAGTTATAACCAGTTAATATGTGATGTGATACGTGACTGTTCTGGACTCTGCCTCAGTTTAAAAGGATCAGGAGCTGCAGGAGGTTCTGTTCTTTCCAAACTGATCAGTTATAATGATCCACGTTAATTTGGCAGTGAGACACATTCTCCTCATGATTCACAGTGAATCAGAGAATCTGAGCTCAAACAAAGCGTCAGGTGACTGAACCAACCCAAACCCAGTGAAGATGAGCAGAGGGACGGACACGTGTCACCACGAGGTCAGCGGTTTCTGTCTGTGACAGGTTGGACGAGTCAGGGGAACATGTCACCACACAGAGAGGAAGAAGGAGGCGAGTCTGCAGCTCAAATACAGTTTGTGTAGTTTGTGTATCTGTGGATGTTGTGTGTCTGTGATGAGTCTTAAATAAAAATCTCATGCTTCAGTCACATGACGTTCTCACACACAGGCTGATTTCTCTAATGTTTATGTGTTCATATTATTTCTCTATATTTCTTCTATTCTAATGCCCTTATGTTTATATTTCGCTCTTGTTGACGGCTTAAAACTGGGACCTGAGTACCAATTTCGTACCATAACATGCAAATGTCCTGGTATGACAATAAAGTTCCTTGATCCTCCTTGATCCTTGATCCTTGAGGAAAGATTTACTGAAAGTTTGAAACAGTGACTCTGCGGTGAGACCAGGTCGAGGTCCCTCATGGACCAGGTCTGTGCCACGGCTTCATCCAGCTGCACCGTCCACAGTCTAACCTCAGGCTGCTGCTTTAATCAGTGATGACACTGAGCTCTGTGCTGTGTTCATTGTTGCCTCATTTCTTCAAGTACTTGTCGACATTTAGTTATAAATAAATATCTTCCATTATCACAAGCTGTGCTCCTGATCCCCGAGTCACAGGCTTCATCAGCTTAACCAGTGCAGACTGCAATCTGAGGCGAAGCATCCACCACCGGGCGAGCGAGGAAACATCCTGCACACGCTCGTACGAACAAACCTGAGGTTTAGGAGCAGAACATGAAACAGTTCCTGTGTGAGACCCGGTGACGTTCAGCCTGCAGTCACCTCACACATTCACACACTGCTGCACAACAATCCTATGTAAAGGTCTCTGTCTCCTTGGTGTTCCTGCTCTAAGAAACCCATACGGTCCACTGGTTTCCATGGTAACAAGCTGGTGTGGTCTGACCTGAGCTCTGCAGAGGAAACCCGTGACACACTGACCTCAATCTGCAGCTCCATTGTTCACTGTGTGCTGCTAAGTCAACCAGACCGGAGGTCCTGCACGGACAGCAGCTCCCACTGCTTTGTCCTCACACTCTGGAGGTGGTCACATGACCCCGACACTCCCCACCATGTTGTTTTCTGTCTGTCCCGTCCATGTCCTCACTGTACAACCTGTCATGATGTAATGGTGTTTCTGTTCCGACTGAAAGTGTGGAAACCTTCTTGTTCTGTGTTGAAGGACACAGAGGAAGAACCCTCTGAACGTCTCCCTCAGCACAGAACAAAGAAATGCATTTGTTCGTCTGTTGAACTGAAAGGTTCCTGCGAGGACATGTAGTCTTTCCATGTGACGGACTCTGAGGAAAGTTGCCGGATGGACTGAAATGAAATATGGTTCCGATGAACTCTAATAAATTCAGCATCAGCTCATCAGGATACGACGCCACATTCAATCAACTCTGCAGAAAAGCAGCAGTTTTATCACATTTGCTCCCTGAATTGAAACCTCCAGGCCACTGTACCCTGACTGCCTGACTCTGAGCTGCAGGCATCAGATGAAGCACATGAACAGCACAGCATCCTGTGATGCTGCACTGTCTTATGATCATGTGACTTGTGAGTGATTGAAGCTTCCTTGGTATCACCCAAAGGTTCTTATTAAACGCAGCAGCAGTGTCGGGTGGCGGCCGGCGCAGCACAGCACTGACTGTGGTGCCGCTTCTGCTAAACACTGATAACGTCCCAAACTGAGATCATGTGTCTCTGCAGCCTTTGTCCTCTGGATTTCTGAAAGCTCTTAAAGACTTTTTGATCACGTCACATGGCAGAGAGTCAGAGCTAAACCCGATTTCAGGGCAGGAGCACACATCTTTACAAAGCAACATGAACGAGGAGAATCTGTGAAGCACTTTGTCTACGCAGAGTCCTCTCAGTTTGTCTCTGTTTCCTGTGATTACCTCTGAATCCTTAAACTCACGGTGCTCCTGTCATTGCTTCTGTTTTATAGGCTCTTTGCCAGTTCACTTCCTCCGGACTGTGTGTTGAACAGTTTTCCTGCAGGGATCCTTAAAGTTTTTCTGATTCTGATAAGAAGCATTTTTACAATCTAATTATGTTTAAACCACAGTGACTGTGTTTTAAATTCTGGACTGGACATCAGGCAAAATGTCAGGGGGTCAGATCAAACTGCCCAACTACTGACCAATCAGATCACTGGAAACACACCGGATCACTGGAGTCATTGTTTCTCCAGAATCCCAAACTGGGCCAAGGAGTTTACGATGAGGTGAATGAAGGTGAACAGATATTCTATGGATCAGTGTGCGACAGTCACGACAGCAGTGTCTCTGCTTCTACTTATCCCTGACAGAGAGATGCTGAGGGACTGAAGGCAGATCCTCAAGCAGCGAGCCCTTTTTCTGCTGAGTCCTCCACAGCGTTTAATTCACATCATGCAGCTTCACTGAAGCAGCAGCAGCAGCAACACCAAATATTTAGAACATTTACAGGATAACTTTTCTTTTCTACAGGTGATTCAGTGGATTTCACAGTTCCTGGTGGTGTTTATGGGCTTTGTGTTCAGAAACCCTCCAGAACATACTGTGTTTACTGAAATGCCTCAAAAAAGCCTGAGACAGATCAGTTCATCAGGTAGAAAAGCCTTGAATCTCGTCAGGAAACAGCCTGTTTGTGGCTGCTCGGATTATACAAAAGGTTTTCAGGGAAAGATTATGTTTTCCAGGACTTTTGGCTCAGAGACTGTTGTGTTTTTGTAGAACAGTCAAGTCAGTAGGGGTTTGGAGCCAATGCAGGGGAAAAACATGGAGCGGAACTAAAGCTGAATGAATCTGATTCATTAGGGAACAATAAACAAACCAGAGTTATCAGGATTCAGTTCCAGTTACAGTAAAACAGACGAACTCAGCTCGGACAGGAAAAATTCCTGTCGTGTGGGGGGGGGGTGTCTGATTTATCTTCACTTCGTCCGTGAACACAGAGGAGGTCCCTGCTGCGAGGACATCAGATAAGACAGATAAAACTCATTTAAAGGTTACACATGACAGAACATCCTGATCTGAACTTGTTGATTCAGTCTTTTTTCACAAAGAATGGAAACTAGCATCAACTCTTCTTCTGTTATTTTCTTCTTGTCAGATCCAAACTCTGAACGTCTAAATGAATCCAGGTACAGACACTCAGCAGGCAGTGGTGGATGGAGGACATGCACAGTTCAGGACTGTCTCGCCAGAGACCACGTTCACATCCAGAATCCCGTCTGTGGTTTAGGCTACAACAGCACTGAAGTTCAGGTTCAGGATAAATGATGGTTTCACTGTAAAGAACCCAAATTAATCCGGACCAGGATCTTTCCCTGAACCAGAACCTGAACCAGTTTGATGATGCTGGAGTCACTGAAGGTGGGTGAACATTTTACTGAACACACACACACTCACACTCACACACTCACTCACACACACACACACACACACACACACACACACACACACACACACACACACACACACACACACACACACACACACACACTCACACTCACACACACACACACATACACACACACACTCACACGCACCACACACACCCTCACACACACACACACACACTCACACACACACACACACACACACACACACACACAGATCAGTCAGTCTGTTTGGCCCGGGTCGGTGGTTGGTTGGTTGGTGGTTGAGTGGTTGGTTGGTTGGTTGGTTGGTTGTTTGGTTGGTTGGTTGGTCGGTGGTTGGTTGGTTGGTTGGTTGATTGGTTGGTTGGTCGGTCGGTCGGTCGGTCGGTCGGTGGTTGGTTGGTTGGTTGGTTGGTTGGTTTGTTGGTTGGTCGGTGGTTGGTTGGTTGGTCGGTCGGTGGTTGGTTGGTCGGTGGTTGGTTGGTTGGTTGGTTGATTGGTTGGTTGGTCGGTGGTTGGTTGGTTGGTTGATTGGTCGGTTGGTTGGTCGGTCGGTCGGTCGGTCGGTCGGTCGGTGGTTGGTTGGTTGGTTGGTTGGTTGGTTTGTTGGTTGGTCGGTGGTTGGTTGGTTGGTTGGTTGATTGGTTGGTTGGTCGGTGGTTGGTTGGTTGGTTGATTGGTTGGTTGGTCGGTCGGTCGGTCGGTCGGTCGGTCGGTGGTTGGTTGGTTGGTTGGTTGGTTGGTTTGTTGGTTGGTCGGTGGTTGGTTGGTTGGTCGGTCGGTGGTTGGTTGGTCGGTGGTTGGTTGGTTGGTCGGTCGGTTTTATCTGCAGTATGAAGCAGTGGGCTCAGAGCTGAGAGCTACAGGAGGTGGAGGAAGTGCTGTTAACTTCAGTCTAAGCACAGGATTTATCCCTTAAAGCTGCACTGAGATGTTTGTGCAGGAGCATTTTATCCTTGGATTTATCCAAAAGCCTGAAAACCTTTGAGGTTAGCCTCAGTTCAGGAATCAGGTCACTGCTGATCTTTGAGGATTCTGGAAAAACTTTCACAACATGTTTGAGTGAAAACATCCTGCTGGATTTCTCAGACATCGTCAGGGAAACAGATATTTGATGAGGCTCAAACTGCAGCTTCACCAAGGTGACCTGACGGCCTGATGCCTCGTCTCTGCGTGCCATCCTGTGTCTGCCGGTCAAGGTCCTGTGGTGTGTCTTGTCTTTAATCCGCTGGTTGTGGGACATCCAGGCTGGGGGTCACGGTGTGATTGGTAAAGCTGATCTGGGACACGTGAGGAGCGGCTCCTTGGGCTGTGCGGGACATGATGCGTGTTAAAATGCTGCTGGGATTAGGGGAAAGGGGTTAAAGCTGCAGTGTGACCGTGCAGCTCAGCGGCCGTGTTCACAGCAGCAGGTAATCGTGTCAGACAGGTGACCGTGGCCGCCGTGTGCCGCTGACCTGATCCTGATCGCAGCTCACGTCAGAGTCAGCGAGTAGAAGCTGCAGCTAAACATCACAACCAAACCACTGACCATCAGCAGGGACCCGGTCACTGGTCCTGTGTCCCTCAGGAAACAACACATCAGTCTCTACATTTTATTTCCCATAAAGAAATAATATATGGATTTATTTATTTGTCTAAATGTAGACAGCGTCTTTCAGAAACGTCCTCATTTGTCTCTCTGATCTGGTTTCCTGACCTTTTACTAAGTTGTTGTTTATTCTCTGCTGCAGTACCAGTGGTGGCAAACTGACAGCAGGTTTTGTGTAACGTTGCGTCTACACAGGAGCCATCTGAGCCCTGTTACTGTGTCCCAACATACGGGAACGTCTTTCTTCTCTGTTCCTGTAAAATGTCCTCAGTCATCAGTGCATCCAGTGGTATTCGTGCAGATTTTTGAAGCAGTGTTCAAAATGTTCTTTATTGATTTAATTTTTTGAAGTCTGTGTGAAAGCAACGCTGCTGAGAAACACCGCCTCCGCAGATTTTACCGGAAAACTCCAGGAAAGATTCAAATCTAGTATGTAAAGCAGAGGACAAAAAAACTGCTGACTCATGTGTTCATGCATGAGTCAGCATGAACCCCCCCCGACTCCCCCCAGCTGGACTCCTGGACTCTCCTCTGACCTGTCATGTATCAAACACTGTTAACATTCACATTTACCTTGATTCATTGGCTTCCATCCAAAGCGACGTACAGGTGAGAGGTGAGGTGGGAGACCTCAGAGCGAGCACCGAGGGCTGAGTCTGTTCCATTACACAAAGGGCACAGACATCAGGTGTGAGGGTGTTACAGGTGTTAGGAGAGGAGGTGCTGTCAGAGGAGATGAGTCCTCCTCAGGTTCTTGCAGGTAGAGATGGACTCTGCTCTGATTGGTTCCACCATTGGAACTTCCTGGAATTTGATTTGTTTTGCTGTGTGAAGCCAGTGAGCAGAGAGTGACGTGTCCTTTCAGGATGAGTGGAACCCAGACACCGTGCCGCACTCTGGGCCGTCTGTAAGGGAGGGGCGGGGCCATGGTCGAGGTCGACGTGAGAGAAAACCATGGACTGTACCAAGAGCTGGGTGGCACACTGAGTCAGGTGCGGCCTGAACAGGGCGTCACCTGCTGGGAATCACAGGTATAGTTGAGAGTCGTCTGCGTAGCAGTGATGTGAGAAGCCATGAAAACAAATACCTGAACCCACTGAGGTGGACAATGCAAAGAGCAGGGAGAGTGGACGCTGGCTGAGGAGGTGACGGGACACAGAGTCAAAGGTCGGTGAGATAACAGCTGATTATTCATGAATCAAATCATTCAGTCAATCACTGAAATCAAACGCAGCTGATCACATGTCAACTGATTCATCTCTATGACAACGAGTCCATCCACTGATGGTGTTTTAGCAGCTGAAAGGATCTTAAATAAATAAAGACTTTACTTTGTTTACTTCAAAATGATTTTAACTTTAAATCCAGGTTCGTTTTTTTCTCTCTGTTTCGTCTTCATCCACGAAGACACGAGAGCAGCTGAGCAGAGACGCGAGGGTCAGATCTGGACTCATGGTCGACTCGTCACAGTCCTTCAGAGAGACTGGAGCTGATGAAATGGTGAAATGAATCAATGATTGCAGCCTCGGAGCATGTCTCGTACTGTGTGTCCTCACACACACACACGTGTTAAAAAGCTGTGTCTGCACTTTTTCTACTTTTCATGCTTTTAGAAATTCAGAAAACTTTAACAAAAAGGTCCAAAGGATCCGTCCTCATGATTATTTATGAGCCAAACTGTGTGTACGAGTTTTTGTTGCCCCTCTGGGACGTTTTCCAGGACAAACACTGGGGCAGTAGTCCTCACTGAGACCAAAGCCTGGTCCTAATGAGGCAACACGTCCCTTCTCAGGTCCTGGTTAATGTTAGACTGTTGACAAAGGCTGGAAGTCAACACAACGTCTGAACAAGGAGAGCTGTGCAAATGCACGTGTGTGTGTGTGTGTGTGTGTGTGTGTGTGTGTGTGGGCTGCAGATTAGATGCAGGGCTGCAGCCTGTAGTCCCTCCTCCCCCTGCAGCTCTCCTCTATATATACAGTGAGTGAGACGGAGGGAGAGGCAGCGATGAGCTCTGAGCTGGCTGCACTGCTCCGATCAGACCGAGTGTGTGTACAGCAGAGAGCGAGAGCGGTAGAGAGACATACACAGTGACTGAGGGACTGACTGAGGGGAAGGACAGGCACTGACCTGGGACCAGAGTCTTTTCTTTTTCCTGTTTTAAAATTTGAAGCAGGGAGAGACAGACAGAGACAGACAGACAGACAGGCAGAGACAGACAGAGATAGACAGAGACAGAGACAGACAAGTAAATCAGGTGAGCCAGCACTTCTCTGATGATGGACGACTACACTCTTCCCTTCTGGATTTACCTGGGCGTTCTGACCGTGTTTGTTGGTGGAGCCATGAAAAAGATTTTGGCGTCCCACCTGAGCGCTGCTCCCACACTGGTGGCCTGGCTGGGGGCCACTGTGCTGGTGGAGCGGCTGTGGGCGTTCTGCCTGCCGGCTGTGCTGCTGCTCGGGCTGCTCGGCTTCGCCTGCTGCCTCTACTCTGCAACCAGAACCGGCCCGCCGCCCGCCGCTCTGCCTGCGCATGGCAAGGCCGTCCTCATCACAGGTAAGAGGAAGCTCCTCCCACTCTCTCAGGTGTGTAAATGTGGCTGCAAAAATCCGCTTTTTTTGGCCGTTTATTCTGTGGTGACACCAGAGCTGTTTGCTTGTTGCTGGGCTCAAACTTTCTTTATCTTTTTGGGAAAAGCAGCTTTGTTCCATCTGGATGTTTAATGCATTTGTTAGATCTGGATTCTGAGTTTAGGACGTCTGGAAAAAGGTTTTAACTCATTCAGGAACATGAAATTCTTCAGAGCATGAAGGGTTCCCACGTGCTGTGGATGTTCTGTGAGCTTCGCTCTCTTTTAGAAAAGGATCAAACCCGATAATTTCCTGAAAACTAAATCATTACATTTCACTGAAGACTTTTTTGAGAGCTTTCAACCGTATCACACAGTCTTCATCAGCAGCATTCAGCTGGTTTTACAGAAGTGACACAATCAGCGTTTCAGTTATTCAAACTTTGTCAAAACTTCAAACAGAAATTTGCTTTAGATTCCAGAAAAGATCCCAAAGTTCAGGAGCGTCGTGGCAGAGTTTCTAAAGTTCTGCACAGAGAAGAAGCTGAGAAATGTTCAGTCAGCTGGAAAAAGCAGACAGAGAGTGATGAGTGACTCTTTAACTTTGAGGAGAGAAAACCAGGCTCTAAGAGGTTAAAAGCAGAAGTTTCATAATGTGTGAGAGTGGAAACGATCACAGCCGAGGTCACGCTGAACTCAGCCTCTTTTAAAAACCATTGTATCACTGCTCAGATCAGGGAGGTGATCCGATCCCACGATGACTGACTGAGGAGAAAGGGCAGTGTGTGTGTGTGTGTGTGTGTCATGGGGAAACACGTAATGAACAATAGATGCCTGGAGCTGCGGGGGAGGGGTGGGGGGAGGGTAAAAGTCACAGAGTGGAGGGAAACCTGAGCAGTGTGTGTTTGCAGGGGTCACAGGTTACTGCCGAGTGTTTTCGTCCCACGTTCTGTAAACTGTGATCTGTGTGTGTGTGTGTGTGTGTGTGACATGTGAAGCGCTCAGCAGGCGGTTGGTCAGTGTTTGGACCGGTCTCCGTCTCCATGCAGACTTAATCACATTTTTGTTGCCTGACAGCCAGCTGGCTCCGGGCTCTTTGTGTCGTAGTTAATGAGATAATCAGATCAGCAGATTAATGCGACTGTTTAATAACACCACACTCAGCCTTTGTGTAACTGTACTCTCATCTAATCTGCACAGAAACAGACTTATACTGGAAACTTTCCCAAACTGGTCCTCAGGTGAGGCAGAAAACAGCCGTCACCATGGAGACAGACAGACACCCGCTCCCTCCGCTGCTGAGTTCAGTTACCTGCTGTGTTTCTGTAAAGGCAGAACATCCGTGATATGAGTGTAATCTGTCCCTAATGCCAGGTGAAGCTTCCATGTTTTCAGGGCTGAAGTGAGTCAGCGTTTTCATTACTGATTAATCTGCACATTATTAGTCAATCAATTGTTTGGTCCATTAAATGTCAAAAATGGTGAAAAGCCTGTGGTAACGTCACCACCTCAGCCGGAGGTGTTCAGTGTGATCATATTAAAAATGTTAGCAATTATAATGATAAACTTTATTTCTCTGGTGCTTCACAAAATACAGAACGATTTAATCCAGAGATAAAAAGAACAACATGAAAACGTGAACAGACGCAGCAGAATGTGTGAGGAACGCAGGCGCAGCTGGGTTTGGAAAGGCTTCACAAACAGAAGCAGTGGGTGGAACTTTGAGCCTTTGATTGTTCTGAAGAGTCTGTGCAGAATAAGGTGTTCAGAGCTCTGACAGGTTCAGTGGAGCCGGATCGTGACGTGGTTTCATCATCATCAGTCGGAGGAACCTGGGGTTAAGTTGCTCTGCTGTGTTTTTGGAACTGAAACAGATTCTTCATGTGCTGATCAAAAACAGCTTCCATGTTTCTAGCAGAGGCTTCATGTCGGTTTTTTTAGAAACATGATCAGGACAAATAACCAGGACTTCAGTCTGTGTTCAGCTGCAGAAAGTTAGAAGCCATGCAGGGACGCAGCAGTGCAGAGACGGAGCCTCTGCCTTAAAATCGTAGGACAGACGCTGACACAGAGATAGAAACGGAACCAAACTGGGCCAAGACTGAGCCCATGGGACCTCACATGACAGGAGAGCGGTGACTTTGAATCCTCTGATAAATGAGGAAGATGAAGAGGAGAGCAGTTCCCTCCAGGCCGATCCAGTTCCTCGGTCCGGTCCCAGAACCATGATCACGTTGGATCATTTAAGGTGAAGAGAATATGACATAAAGAGGACACTGGGCCAAAAGACGCCTTTTCTCGTATATTTGGATATTTTACTAAACTCATTTCTGATGAACTGAAGTCTCATTCTCACTGACACGCAGTGGACAAACAGGAGGGACAAGCTGCAGACGGAGATCAGAGATGAGCAGAGGACACCTCCAACGTCCACACCCAACCTGCAGGGTTTCAGCCTTTCACAGTAAAAGTTTCTTCTCTGTGTGTTATTATGTATTAGACAGCTGAACAGGAAGTACAATAAAATATTAGATATGGGTCATTTCACTTCCCTCAGAACCGAGCTGGTCCAGCTCTCATCACTAAAACCGGCTCCTACCAGTGTTCTCTCTATGTTCTCAATATGTTCTACCACTGCTTCACTGCTGGGCTGGATAAGAACAGTATAACTATATTTTCACACTAACCAAGTAACATAAATCTTTGCTCGGGATTCAGCAGCAGCAGCTCCCATGAGTCTTAGCTCCAAATGAATTTGCCTTTGCTGTTTTCTGTTTCTCTGTTAAACCTCCTCCAGCAGCTTTCGTGTGCCAAACAGCTCGTGTGCAAACATTTTCAGACTTTGAACAAAGGTGTGGCCCACATCTCCTCCAGCCACCTCCCACACAGGAAGGGCTGCTCCTTTGATCTCAAGGAAAGAAATCTAGGTTAAACAAATATCACTGAGCTGTTTCTTCATATAATAAACAGAGAAAAGACACATGGGCAGAGTCGACGTAGGCCTTTTCAGAACCCGGAGCAGAATCTCACCTCGTCACACGATGACTGCGTGAACTCTCACCTGTCCAATCCTCCAATAAACGTCTGTGATTGAAGAGATTTTTAGGACTGAACCAGAGACAGAGGATCTGATTTTAATCTAAACTTTAAATTATGCTGAAGTGTGTCACACAGTGATGCATCTGACTCACACACACACACACACACACACACAGTCGTATCTAACACATCCTGTCGTCTAGAAATGTTTCTGTACAACTGAACTGTCACAGTAAATATGTTTTTTATTAACGTGAAGAGGAGACGTTCATTTACGTTTCTGGAAAGTCACAAATTCATTAATAATAAACGTGTCAGTGAAATGTTCACGAACAATGTTTTTGTTTTTTAATACACAAAAAGTTCAGTGTCTTCAGACACAACCTGTTTAAGATAAGACTTTATTGATCCTGGAGGGAAATTTAGTTGTTACAGCAACATAAACATAAATAACATGACATTTCACAAGATAAAGAAATTTATTTCCACTGAACTGAAACCATCGTTTCGAACCTTAACTGAAGCGCTCCTGGTCTCTGGTGGGACAGTCCCAAACTGTTCATGTCCTCACGGCCACTTCCTGTGACTCCATGTCTGTTAATACATGTGACCTCATTCATTCAAACAATAAGAGCACGGCCTCCAAAAACAATCCAGATAAACTTCGTTGCTAACGTTCACAGCTATGGGCAATTCAGAGTTCCCACTCAGCTGAACCTGCATGTCTTTGGACTGTGGGACGAAGCCGGAGGAAACCCACAGATGCACGGGCAGAGCCTGCACACTCCACCCAGGGATCCCAGCAGGATCCAGAACCAGACGGCAGCTACTGTGTAGCCGAGCCACAGATGATGAACTGAATGGAAGGACGGACGGATTCTCATTTTCGTTCATTTGACCTGAGCACTAATTTAAAGTCTGTCTTGCAATCAGTTCATTAATCAGTTCAGTGGATCAGTTGAGCACAGTCTTCATAGTTAAAGTACAAACATCGCAGGACGTTAGCTTGTTACGTACCTGTAACATAAAGTGTTTCGCACATTCAACTCTGTCAACAGAGATTAAACTCAGCTCCTGTTAGAAACACTGATGGAGGAATGACCCCAGCACAGACCAGAAGAACAGAGTTAATTGGTCCAACTGGTCTTGCTTTCTGGTCATAAACGTCAGTCTCGGCATCGGGCCAAGGTAATTCCAACTCAGATCAAGATACACTGCAGACTAAGCTGTCTATTGGCCATGCCAGAGAGCCCCAGGAAGTAGTCTGATGTCATGGCAACACGGCTCAAAATCCCTGAGATTCGCATACGACGGTGTCCGAACATCACCTCTCTCCATGTGGTCCCCAGGAAACTTTACAGGCAGCAACATCTTTGCATGCATGCAAACACAAAAAGCCACAAACACCAGCAACGAGTTATGCTGTGACAGGCGGCTTCCTCTGAATTCATGTTCCATGTCAGTGGGAAACAAAAAGCCTTTGCTTCAGGTGTGATTCCAGTCTGGAAGCCGTCCTGCCCTCACGGTGCAGCGAACGTTGGTTTTGATGCAGTACAACAGGCTATAGATCAGAGGAGATTTAAAACTTGGGCCAAGATCTCAATCAACAGCTTGTTTGTAATTGGCTCTTATGGAAGCTGGTAAAGGTCAGCGTGGGGTCGCTCTGGAAAAAGAGCAGAGGGTGGAAAAAAGGCCCCGGTAAACCTCTTAGAAAGCTGAAGTGCTCTACAAAGAGCCACATTCTTCCAAGGATGAGTGTTGAAGTCACAGGGCTCGTTGACCGGGCAGCGCTGCAGGCTGCCGGCCTCCCAGAGTCTTCAGACTCTTAGCCAATCAGGCGAGGGAAATCTGGTTATTGTCATGTTTGCTGTTAGACGTCTGAGGGTCAGACTCTGGGTCTCTGTAAAGCACGTTGAGACCATTTTGATTGTGGAGCTGTTTAAATAAAGCTGAATTGAATTGTGACGTGTGCATCGGTGTTGATGGTGCTGTGCTGGAATCAGATTGCACCAGTTTAGCTGTGTGGTCATTCAATTAATGGAATAAGACTCTGAGAACTGCCCTTTAAGTCAGCTGCCTGTGTCCACCAGTGTCCAACAGCTTCTGTGTTCATCGGAGATGTCCTCGATGGGACGGATACGTATACCTGACGATGGCGCTGGACGAAAGGTCGGGGGTCACAGAATTCATCACGGTCCGTCACACAGCAGCTGCTGACAGATTTCAGGGTGGAGCAGAGAGGTGAACGTGACGGCTGCAGGCGGAGGAGGGCAGCTGCATGTGCTTTCCTGTGCTTTCCTGCGTAGCGGTGATCTCTGGCCAGATTCCAGGGCTGACTCTCAGGAGACACTGATCCCTGATCCAGAGGTTTCAGTTGCACAGCTGCAGGAAACTCGTCCAACAGAAACAAGAACACAATCTCCACATCTGCAGCCGCGTTTAGACGTCAGGTCTGAAAGCGATTGGTTAGGTTCTCTGACTCTTCCTTCCTTGGATCCTTGGTTTGTTTCCTTTTCTTTCTTCTTTCCTCTATTTTCTTCTTTCTCCTTCTTTTTTCTTCCTTTCACATTTTTATTACTTCCTACTCTATTTCCTTTTTTCTTCTTTTGTTTTATCTTTATTTTACTTTTCTTCCTCTTCTTTTTACTTTTTTCTGTCTCTGTTTTTGTTCTGAAATCCTGTTTTTTAATCTTTTCTTTCTTTCATTCTCTCATCCTTTTACATTTGTGTCCTTTCCTTTTTCCTCCCTTCCTTCTCTTTTCTCCTTATTTCTTTCTTTTGTCCTTGTCTTGTCCATTTTTCCTCCAGCAGCCTCTGTTCTTCTGTCATTCTTTGTCTCTTTAGATTTTTTTACCTTGTTATTTTTACAGTCCCAACACTTTATTTTCTTTTTCTTCCTTCTTTCATTTCTCTCTTCCTGTCTTAGTCGGGCCGTCAGAGTCCTTCCCTCTCTCCGTACCTCCCTCCCTGGCATCAGCAGGAAGTTCCTCAGATTTCAGTTTCATGTGAATCCAGATCCAGTTGGTTCTGATGAATTCTCTTTGTTTCTCTGATCACGCCGATAACTCTGCAGAACGTTTGCTGAAGGGTTCTTGAGGCTCATCGTTAGCTTCTGAATCCCTGTTCTCTCACTCGGTTCCTCATCCTGTCGCTCGACCTCTGTTCACAGTTGGATGACACTTTGTTACTGCAGAGTTTCCAAGTGATGAAGCAACGATGGCCTTTGCTGTGTGCTCATGTTGTGTTCTCACAGAAAATCATTTTTTCCTTTGTGCAACAGAACAAGCAGCAGCAGCATTTTTAGAAATGTTACTCAACATTTGGACAGAAACATCGCAGAGTCCCAGAGTCCACCACGAGTACCTCACCACGGGGTGCCGGTCAAACCGCGACCACGAGGCTCACAGATCTGAAATCAGAAAAATTGTTTCACAGAACCCCTAACCTTATCAAGGCCCCTACCTGTCAAGCCCCGCTAGAACCACTTCAAAGCCCTCTAGAAGTTTTTCAAGAATCAATAGAACCTCATTTAAGACCCCTTTAAGCTTCTCAAGGATACACAGAACATCCTTAAGGACCCTTAAACCCTCTCCAAGGTTTGTTTGGACCTTTTCAAGGATGTGTAGAACCTTTAAGCATCTTCCAGTCCTACGCAGCCTCATGAACCCTGAGTGACCCACACGTCTGTTCCTCTCCTGGTTACATTCCCCAGTGTCTTCCTGTGTAAATGATGAAGTTCTCCTCTGACAGCAGTGATTAAGATGAAGCATGATGCTGTGATGACTTCCAGGTGCATCTCTGTGCTGGACAAAAACACATCTGGACGTCTCTGAGGCTTTTTAATAAAACCGTGACGACATCTCTCACATTCTTTCATCTATTTCTGATATAAAGTGAGGCCACCACTGCAGACACACAGAGATGAAAGCAGCTGAGTCTGAAATGAAACTCTGATGTAAGAACACGTTTGCATGCTCTCTGCTCAGGAAGCGTTTGCCACGCCTGAGATGAACCTGCTGGATACAAGGCTGATCAGCAGTGATTGTGTTCAGCTTGAGATGGAATCATTAGAATTTTTTGTTTACTTGTTCAAACATTTGATTTTTCCCTCTCACTATCTTTTTATTTCAAAACTGAAATAAAACTGTGAAAAACAAACATGACTTTGTGCAGCTGCTGAAGCAGTGAAGAGTGATGTAATATGTTCAGTCACTGACCCATGATCACAAAGAGAAAACATCTTCACAAGTCTCTGTAAATTAATGAAAAGTCAAAAGTAAAATCTCTCGCTTATTGAAGCATCGAGAAGAACTCTACAGAGAGTTGAACTTCATGTCTGGGTTTTTGTCCTGACCTGCAGAGTGAACTGTGGGACATTATAGACACAGGTGGACTCCAGTCAAATTGTAGACACATGCTGTAAGTAAATCAAACAGGAAGCAGCTGAGCACAGACAGGAAGCAAAAGCTTTGAAGACAAACCTGTGTGAACACCTGCGCCCAGTTTAGAGTCCAAGCAGCTCAACAGAACCAGTAACGAGTCCAGTAACTGGAACTGTGTCAGACTAACCAGCATCTGCTGCATGTTGGTCAGAGACCAAACTGATCAGCTGATCAACCTGACACGTTAAAGCGTCTTCTGACTTGCTGATGTTTTTTTTTTGTTTCTGTTTCGTAAAATTTTTTTTTGTTTAATATTGTATGCTTTTATTGTGAAACACTAACTTTTGTTTTGAAAAGTGCTACAGAAATAAACATGTAACTTGTGTGAAACTAACGTTGAGTTCATCATAGTAAAGTAGTGAGTAAAACCAGTGAAATCCAGTCCACGCAGCCACCTGTGAATAATCTGAACTCTCAATGTGAAGCTGGAGCTGCTGTGTCCAGATGTTGAGTCCTCCACCCAGAGACACATGTGTGTGTTTTTGACCTCGTACGTCTCTCAGTACTCAGTCTCCACACAGATCCAAGTTTATTTCTTCATCAGCGTGGCCCCTCGGAGTCTCGGCCCCGTTACGTAACGGTGTTCCTCCTCAGAGCCGGATCTGTCTCCTGCAGCGATGACATGTGTTCGGCCACAGACTCACACTGTCAGATTTATCTTCTGCTTTAACGAGCCTTTTACACGCGTGTTCCCGTGTTTGTGTTTCACAGAGAAACCTCGGCCGTCCTTATCAGAGCCTGACGGCTGTGGACGGCCCGGCGGTGGAGCTAGCAGGACTCCATCTCTGTCAGTTTCTCTGACACTGGAATCCACACCTCCTCCACCCTCAGTTCAAAAATGGAGACCTGCTGTGAGAGGTCGGTGGTGGACAGGACGAAGAATGTCGAACAGTGTGTGGTCTGCAACGCTTCTCCGTCTCAAACGCTGTGGACATAGAGGAAAAGGAAAAATCACTGAGTTTTCACGGTGGGATGTTTCTGAGCAGCCGAACTTTTCCTCGAAGCTCGAAGCTGAAGTTTAAACTGAACTGTTTCACTCTGATGGAAAGAAAAAAGAAGTTTAGGACATGTCTGATCCAAACGATCCATGTTCCTGTCGGCGCCGTAACAAAATGGGATCTTTAATACTTCAAACAGAGGGCCCCAACAGAGCTCAGCTGCTTGCGGCCCCTGGTGGCCCCAAGGAGATGAAGCAAAAAGGTGGAGAGTGTTCACACCTGCAAACAGCAAACAGGAGGCAGGAGAGTCCGTCATGTGACATTCACTTTCTCCTGTCAAAATAAAAGACGGTCACACAGTGAAGCACCGTACAAGACACAGAGACAAGGGTTATAACGTGACAGGGACAGACTGGTCTGTGAGGAAACTGAGGTTATAATACAGTCCTCTGTCTTAAGACTGAACAGGTGTCTCAGACTGTCCACAACTCTGAAACGGAGCTTAGAAATATATCTGAGTGTGTGTGTGTGTGTGTGTGTGTGTGTGTGTGAGGTTGTGGTTCTGTTACACAGAGCAGAGCAGTGGTATTTATTCCTGGAGCCAGCCTTCACTCTATCTTTCTTCTTGGGACGTGATTCTGGACACCCTCCAAGGACACGGAGCGAGGCAGCGCGCCAACGGCTCCGCGCTCTTTCAGACACCCGCCGCACAAAAGAACAAACAGAACAGCGAGTACCGCAGAGGATCAGGTTGTAGGTGCCGGGACTTCTGGGAAGCTGGGGAGCAGTGGGGTACGTGACAGATCCCCATGGCGGCTGTTTCTGAGGGACTCTGCGTCCTTCTGGGAAAACATATGTGGATGTGTGGACACAAATGTTTCTGCTGCTTGTTTCTCTGCACGTGTTCAAAGTTTGCTGAAACGCTCAGATGAGCTGATCTGAGCTGCTCGTCGTGTTTCTGTCAGAGCCAGAACGCTGCCTATCCAACAGAGTTCTGCACGGGCCTACAACCGAGACCTGAACCCTGGTGATGGCCCACTGTCCCGACCCGTTACTGAGCTGGAGGACGCAGTGTCCTACAAAAATCAGTGTAAAAAGAAAAGTCTTTGGTGTCTGAGACAGAATACGTTCAGACAAACTGAACATGATGATGTGGATGAAGTGAAGAGATTCAGTCCACTGGCTTCTTTTAAACTTTCACAGCTTTTATTTTGAAGCACAGATCTCACATTTGAAAGAATGAATTATGGGAAATGTGTTTAAAATGATGTGGAATATTTCCATTAAAAACCTGGATCAGAAAAACTGCAGACATCGAAATGCTGGAGAATTTGACCTGAAGGACTCAGACATGTTTTTCTGTCAGAAGGCAGCACAGAGGACAAGTACAGAGGACAAATCAGAAGAAAGACAAGCACGAGGACAAGACTTCAAACCAGAAGAAAGGACAGGCCCCTCTGCTCAGTCCTGGTCCTCAGGTCTTCTGCTCTACTGTTTCTGACTCATCTTTCCACAGTAAGCAAAGAGAAAGACGTCAGATTTCACAGGGAATTCTGGGCCGCTGAGTCTAACTGAGCCTGAAAACGGAATTCATCCCCAGTTTGTCCGATTGGTTTATGTAACGAAGCAGAGGCAGCAGTGGAGCGATGCCAGATCTCAGAGCTCTGTCCAAACCTGCTCTGACAGCAGCTGTCACACCGTTAGCTACACATCTAAACATCTGCCGACACATCTGAGCTGATACGAGCTGCAGCAGCAGGAGGATTGTGTTACAGGCGCTGGTGAAACTTCAGCTCATCCATCCGACCTGCGAAGCCTGGGAACCTGTAGCTGCTGTAAACAGCAGCGTTTGGTGCTGATGAGTAAAACTTATGTTCACAGTCACAGGAAGTGGCCGTGAGGACGTGGACAGTTCGAGACTGTCCCGCCAGAGACCAAGAGCACTTCAGTTAAGGTTCAGGAACGATGGTTTCAGTTCAGTGGAAATAAACAGGTTGTGTCTGAAGACACTGAACTTTTTGTGTATTAAAAAACACAAACACACAAAAACACATTGACACGTGATCTGACACGTTTATTATTAATGAATTTGTGAATTTGTCAGTGTGTGTGTGAGTGTGTGTGAGTGTGTGTGTGTGTGTGTGTGTGTGTGTGTGTGTGTGTGTGTGTGTGTGTGTGTGTGTGTGTGTGTGTGTGTGTGTGTGTGTGTGTGTGTGTGTGTGTGTGTGTGTGTGTGTGTGTGTGTGTGTGTGTGTGTGTGTGTGTGTGTGTGTGTGTGTGTGTGTGTGTGTGTGTGTGTGTGTGTGTGTGTGTGTGTGTGTGTGTGTGTGTGTGTGTGTGTGTGTGTGTGTGTGTGTGTGTGTGTGTGTGTGTGTGTGTGTGTGTGTGTGTGTGTGTGTGTGTGTGTGTGTGTGTGTGTGTGTGTGTGTGTGTGTGTGTGTGTGTGTGTGTGTGTGTGTGTGTGTGTGTGTGTGTGTGTGTGTGTGTGTGTGTGTGTGTGTGTGTGTGTGTGTGTGTGTGTGTGTGTGTGTGTGTGTGTGTGTGTGTGTGTGTGTGTGTGTGTGTGTGTGTGTGTGTGTGTGTGTGTGTGTGTGTGTGTGTGTGTGTGTGTGTGTGTGTGTGTGTGTGTGTGTGTGTGTGTGTGTGTGTGTGTGTGTGTGTGTGTGTGTGTGTGTGTGTGTGTGTGTGTGTGTGTGTGTGTGTGTGTGTGTGTGTGTGTGTGTGTGTGTGTGTGTGTGTGTGTGTGTGTGTGTGTGTGTGTGTGTGTGTGTGTGTGTGTGTGTGTGTGTGTGTGTGTGTGTGTGTGTGTGTGTGTGTGTGTGTGTGTGTGTGTGTGTGTGTGTGTGTGTGTGTGTGTGTGTGTGTGTGTGTGTGTGTGTGTGTGTGTGTGTGTGTGTGTGTGTGTGTGTGTGTGTGTGTGTGTGTGTGTGTGTGTGTGTGTGTGTGTGTGTGTGTGTGTGTGTGTGTGTGTGTGTGTGTGTGTGTGTGTGTGTGTGTGTGTGTGTGTGTGTGTGTGTGTGTGTGTGTGTGTGAGTGTGTGTGAGTGTGTGTGTGTGTGAGTGTGTGTGAGTGTGTGTGTGTGTGTGTGAGTCAGATGCATCACTGTGTGATACTGTCAGGACACAGAGACACGTCAGAATAATTCAAAGTAATAATATAATTCACAGTTTAGAGTCCTGGGTGTTGACGACCAAACCCTGGAACAACTTTCCCTCATGATGTTAACAGGAAGTGTTGCCTGCGTTTCCTCCACACTGTATCTGTCGTTCCTGTGCTGCTGTAAACTGAGAATATTGATTCAGTTCCTTCCACAATCAGAATGGTCTCAAAGCTCTTTACAGAGACACAGAGTCTGACCCCAGATCAGCGCTGAGCGTTGTGTAATTGTCAAACTGTTCAAGATGTAAAAACATTTCGCCCTGTTCTGATTTTATTGACTGGTGTTTGTGTGTAAGTCTGTCTGTGGCATCACCAGTAAAGAAACAGCACTTTGTAGAAAGCTGCTCACGAGTCTCTGTCCATGTCCCTGCAGGCTGTGACTCTGGTTTCGGGAAAGCGACGGCGAAGCGCCTGGATGCTCTGGGTTTTGAGGTGTTTGCCACGGTGCTGGATCTGTCAGGAGACGGTGCCAGAGAGCTGCAGAGGACCTGCTCCCCCAACCTCACCCTCCTCCAGGTGGACATCACCCAGCCACAGCAAGTCCAACAGGCCCTGCTGGACACCAAGGCCAAGCTGGGCCTCAAAGGTAAAGACTGGCTGCTGGAGCCAAGATCTCATGTTCTGAGTCACATAAATCTGCTGGAAGGTGGATTTTTCTCATTTGATGGAGCTGAGCTAACAGCTTCCACCCACCTCCAGACTTTGTGCTAAGCTGAGCTACAGGGTCCCTCGTCCTTCGTCCTGTTGTGTTCTTGTGAAATGCCACCGTGTTGTCTTTGGAGAAGCAGGTCAGCTCCTGGTTTTAAACAGTCAGGTTATGCTGCACCTGAACGCACCTTTCTGTGGACTCGCTCACTCAGTCAGTGTTTACAGTAAAACGATCTCTGACATTTTCAGAGATGTGAGAGCTTTCAGTTGGTGTTGTGGTCGTCCTCCTGAGAGCACCGTGTCTCTGTCGAGGGTGAAACAGGAAACAGAAAAACCTGTGGTGGCGATAAACCGTCTGAAGGTAACGTCATCGTCACCGCAGAGCGTCAGAGGTAACAGCTGCTTCAGATCAGATCACAGTAACTTTATTCAAATCAAACTCCCAATGGAAACGAAGAAAATGAAGCGTAGTACACAGAAGAGTTGGAAGGCAAGACTGAAATATACATACACCCCAATATCAGGAAAAATAAAACGTATTTTCATATTTACATATGTACATGAGGTTTAATAATTAAGTATAGGAGGACACAGAGTCAGAGTTATATAGTTTGATAACAGCAGACAGGAATGATTTTCTGTCGCTCCTGTGTCTGATCAGCACACGGTGGACAGGGTGTGAAGGACAGTCCAATATTGGATAATAATTTGGATGTTGTCCAAAGGACGATATCAAAAAAAGGCTTAAGAGAGTTTCCCTAAATGTTGGATTGTTCCTTTAAACTGTCGGCGGTTGTGCTGATTGTGCAGAGCTCGGGTTCACCTCACTGGGGCTTTTTTCAGTGTTTGGAGGCGGAATGTTCTGAGCGACGGAGGAATGTGTGGTGGAGTTTGTCCAGCAGCCTTCTAGGAAATCACTGAACTGCAGAAGCAGCAGCGGCAGCGACGATGTGGGAAAGTTGCTTAAATAACAAAATAACTCCAAACAGCTTGAACTGATTTAAGAGGAGCGAGCGTCTGAGGGGACCGAGGCTGGAGGAGCAGAGGTGGCGTCTCAGGTTTCACTCACAGAAACCGGAGCACAGAGAGTCTCCAGGGTCACTGTGATTGGCTCAGACCTGCAGCTCCCACTGGCTTTGTAATTAGCTCAGACTGCTGGCTTTACCTCTGAGTCATTTAAGGATACACAGAGTGTGTGTGTGTGTGTGTGTGTGTGGGCGGATAGATGTAATAAAAGAACTGGAAGGAAAGGTCACTAACACACACTCCCATGCACTCTCTCTGGAGCAGTGTGTGTGTGTGTGTGTGTGTGTGTGTGTGATCGGTGGCTCTCAGCTCTGAGCAGCCAGGTGTGTGAGGGTAGATTCTGAGGAGACTCTGCAGCTGTTGTTTCCAGACCAGTTCACCAGTGAACTCCTGAGACTGGTCCTGAATTAAACCATGACAATCAGGAGATGATCAGTGTTAGAAGACTGACGAGGACACGCTCTGATGGGAAACAAAGTTTTGTATCTGCTCATACAATGTGAACCACAACAGCTCTAAAGTTTCACTTTGACTTTAACCTGTTCAGAAAGATTAAAACTGTCAGATAATCAATCTTCAAATAAACGATCAATACATTTCCTTTCCTGCTGGAAAACTTTCTGCTGACACGTACGAGTTTCTGCCATCGTCCTGGTGATGTTCCAAAACGCAGACAGGACGTTACCTGGGCGGGACGTTCAGGTGTTTGACTGTCTGCCAGCCTGGATGTTCTGTTCATGGTTATCTGTCATCAGCTCTGAGACAGTTCAGACTTAAACAAAGATCCTGCAGCCGCTCATAAAACAAGGAGCGGGATTCTGGGCCGTCTCACACGAGGACGAGCGAGGCTTGTTTACACCAGCAGAACGAGAGAGAGAGGGGCTGAGCTCATGGTGCAGAGTCTGAGTGTGTTGCGTAATCACACAAGTACACAAGTAAACTCAGGTAAACCTCAGAGTGCTCGTACTTGGATCAGTTTCACTGATGAGTGAACGTGTGAGCAGGATGTTAGTTACTTTATACTGGGCTGGGATACCAAGGACTGCCCCGACCACAGACCCCCCCAGACCCCCCGACCACAGGTCCCCCAACCCCCCAGACCACCCAGGCCCCCCGAACCCCCCCAACCCCAGGCCCCCCAGTCGTTTGTTACTGATGGCTGATGGGTGATGATCTGGCGACTGGTAATTTATGGATTGTATGAAGAGATTTGAGAACACGACACATGAGAAACCTTCTATTCTGGACATAGAACAGTTTGGAACTTTTCAGGGACAGAGACACAAAATGAAAACAGCACCAAACAGAAGGATTTTGGATTTGTCCTCACTGAGCAGCAGGAAGCTGTGGGACACCCAGATGTTCATGTCTGTGATGGAGTCAGTCTGTGAGCACAGTCTGCAGCAGATGAAGACAGGTGCAGTGGACCCGGTGTGGAGCCCTGAGGAACTCCATGCACGATCCCAGCTTTGTGAAGCTTAGGAGCTATAAGTCTACTTGTATCACAAACGGACACGAAGCTGTTTCCGCTTTTGAGCTTATCAACTCATTTTGTCCCCGGCTGTTGATTGGTTGATTTGTACTTCTACTCTCTCTGAGATGAACCTTCATGAACTGTTCATTTCTTTGAGACGTTTATCGTCCTGGGCAGGTTGGATGCTGAACCACACCTGTTATCACAGAGCCTGTCAGCCTTTCTGTGTGTAAATATAAATATATGGGTATCCAGCTTGGATCTAAATGTTGTGATTTGGAGTCAGCGTGTGCAGGTGTTTGTGTTTTCACGTGACTTCAGACGGGACACTTCTCCAACCTTTCAGTGTTTGATTCCATCTGGGATTTCAGTGTTTCCTGCACTGGCCTTAAATGGAAGCAGCTTTATTTTCAGGTTCTGGTTTTCATGCTGTTAGCCAACAACAAGGTCAGGGACCGGTGCGTAAACACAACACAGTTTAGAATATTTGTTGTGTGTGTGTGTGTCTGGCAGGTCTGTGGGGTTTGGTAAACAACGCCGGAGTGTGTGTGAACTTCGGAGACGCTGAGCTGTCGCTGATGTCCAACTTCCGTGGCTGCATGGAGGTCAACTTCTTCGGCACTCTGACTGTCACCAAGAGCTTCCTGCCGCTGCTGCGACAGGCCAAAGGACGCATCGTCACCATCTCCAGCCCCGCCGGTGTGTGTCCAACACACACACTCACTCACTCACACACACAGTGATGCTGTAATAAATCTTAATTGAATGTTCTAGAACAGCTGAACCACAGATGAAATAACTTCTGCCTCCAAACTGCCAAACCAAACAAACAGAGCTGCCGCTGCTCGTCTCTCTGCCATCTGTTATCCAACTCAACTCGGTCGCCTTGCCAAAGCATCAGAGAGCGACCAAATCAGTTTCAAAGGTTCATCCCCCCCTGACAGAATGAATGTGCTCAGCAGATTTCATGGTCATCTGCATGTTAGATTATCACAGATGTTGTGTGGTGTTTCAATTTTGGCTTAAATGTGGTCAAAGGAAAACAGTTTGGAACCGTGACATGATCAACAGCCCAAACAAACTGGACATTAGTAACCATAGGACAATGTACATAAATCAACTGATATCTTTATCAGACTTTAACAAATTATCAAAAGTCAGCTTGTTGGGGCATACAGGTAGCTCACCTGGTTCAGTGCCCACCATTAAGGTTGAGTCCTTAAAGCAGCAGCTTGTCCATCCTGCAGACCTTCATTGAGAATTCTGCTGTTTTTAAGCTTCCTTCAGTATCACAGTGATCCAGAGGAAAGAGTCTGTTCATCCATGATTCGTCCATGATTCCGCTGCTGTTAATGGGACAGTTTGACTGAATGGACACAAGTTGTCGCTCACACCTGATGTGCCTAATCCATGACAACGTTACACTGTGCTACACAGAGGTGATTGGTCAAACTCTGTGTGATGTCATGACGATGTTGTAACTGCGTTTTCAGGTGACCAGCCGTTTCCTTGTCTGGCAGCGTACGGAGCATCTAAAGCAGCTCTCAACCTCTTCATCAACACTCTACGACATGAGCTGGAGCCCTGGGGAGTCCAGGTCTCCACCATCCTGCCGTCCTCATACAAGACAGGTAACACCAGCAAACAGTGTCCCCTCCCACCCCGACCCCCCACCCGTAGGACTAAACTGTGATTCATCTTCCTCTGGCTGTTATTTCCTCCAGGCTTGTGTGTTATGGTTTGGTCTCATGTTGAACACGATGACAAACCTCCTGCTGAAGAAAATACCCTCATAATGAGGACCACATGTGGGATGGACCATCTGTTTTCACACACACAGAAACTACAAATTGCTAACGTACCATTTTGAAACTCTTGCAGGATGGATGTGATTAGAGGGCTGGAGTTGCACAGAGCCAGCCTGCTGGCCAGCAGAAAACTTTAAATTTGGCCCGTCTCTGTTTGACTTTCTGCTTCTCCCTGAAAACTGTTTTCATCTTTGTTGTGGGTTTAAAAAACAAAAATCCTGCATTCCTTAAAATTTCACTCTGTGCTGCAGTTATTGTGGGAAAAGTCAAGATGTTTGTCAAAATTATTTGAAAATCCCATTTTAACAGATTTATCATTTTGAGATGTAGAACAGATAAAGAGCACAACCATAGCAAGTGTTGGAAGAAGTACTTAGAGAATTTCCTTTGGGAAAAGTGTCACAACCACATTAAAATACTTAATTAGAAGTAGAACATTTGCATTCAGAATTTTACTCAAGTAAAAATACAAAAGAAACAACAACAAAATGTAGCTAAAGTATCAGAAGTAAAAGGACGAATCAGAACAGTTTAATAGAAGAGGTCTGAACCGACCACAACCTAATGATGAACAAGATGGTATCATCAGCGTAGAAACTGACTTTGGACAGTTCAGTTAGAACATTAATATTTATATATAGTGGGAGGGTGTGGGGTTGGAGAACGTAGAACATTATTCTGAGGCACTGAGAGTTGACTAGAGACCTTTGTGTAACTGAACCGCCAAGTTTTCTGGAAGAAATTGTGTCATCAAGTCTTTAAAACACACTTCCAACAACAGTTGCATAAAAACTGAAAGACTGAAAAACTTAGATGTGAAAAATTAAATTAAAGAGTTCAAATCCACTGCAGCCTGGTGTCAGGGATGAACACCATGCTCCACACAAAAACAACAATGAAAGCAAACAATTTCAAATCACAGTAACACACTAACCCACAGTAAAAGAAGAAAAGGTAAAACTAGCCAAAGATCAGCATCATAAAATAAGTGAAATGAATAAACAGAAAGTAACAGTGAAAACAAAACAACTAAACAGCAAAATGTGCTGTTGATGTTTCTGATGTTGGTGGGTTTGATCTTCATAGAGAAGAGTTCCCATCATGCATTTGTTTGTGTGGTGACTGATTGGACGGAGCAGTGGAGATGTAAACAGCGGGCACACTTTATCCTCCTGTTCACACTCTAATCCTGAAGGAACAGGTTTGTATTTGAACTTCTAATCCCGCTGTGACTCTGCTGGTTTGGCTGAGAGCCGACTGAGTCCGCGAGCTTTGTCCAGACTGAGCTGACACCGCGTAGAACAGTTAAACAGTTTGTTCTCCACACAGACTCTGTGAGATCAGCTGCTTTAAACTTCACACTGAGACAAAACAATGAAAAAGCAGCAGGACAGTTTGCACTGAATGTTCTCCAGCTTTAAAACTGCTCTGATTTCTGGGAACACAAAACTGGTTTCAAACTTCTTTCAGTATGAAACTACAGGCTGTTACAGACTGGGAGAGTGGGGTTTAAAGACTTGTCTGTTTACCAGGCAGGGAGGCTCTAATGAAAGACACTATCCAGAGGCATCATGGGAAATGTAGGATCCAGTGTTTTTGAGGATGTCTGCTCCTCTGCTGCTCAGATTTGGACTTTTCAGATTGAAATATGTTTCTCACCAAAGCTGCTTCTTCATGAGTTAAATGTTTTGTTTCATCACCTCAAGACAAAACGACTTCACCTTGCCTATAAGTCTTATTTCATGGCATTTGAATGATCTATAAACTGCCTTAGCTAAAAATGTGAGTTAACTGAAATGAAGCTGAAGAATTTTATGAAGAGCTGAATCTGTTGAAGAGACAAGGTGAAGCTGCTGTCAGGTGGATGAAATCCATCCCACCTCACAGTCACTGTTACTATGAAAACAACCAAGTCTTCTCTGAACATGTGTGAAAGATGTTTGCTCTTCAAACTACAAACAGAAAGATCTGTGGGAAAGATGCTCCGAGGCCTGTTAACATACTGATGATGCTCATTTAGGAACTTCACTTACTGTGCCTCGCAAAAGTTTTCACACCCCTTTTCCACAGTTTGTCACGTTACAACCACAAACTTAAATGTAGTTTATTGGGCTTTTATGTGATGGAACAACACAAAGTAGTACATAATTGTGGTGTTCAAGATTTTATACAAATAAAAATCTGAAAAGTGTGACATGCATGTGGATTCAGCTCCTGACTCCATACTGAGTCTGTGAACAGCAGCTTTCACAGCCACTGCCACAGATTACTTCACTGGGCCATTCTAACACATGAATATGCTTTGATCTGAACTATTCCTTTGTAACTCTGGCTGTATGTTTGGGGTCATTGTCCTGTTGGACGGTGAACCTCCGCCCCAGTCTCAGGTCTTTTGCAGCCTCTAACAGGTTTTCTTTCAGGATTGTTCTGTATTTAGCTCCATCCCTCCCACCAACTCTGACCTGTCCCTGCTGAAGAACAGCATCCCCACAGCACGATGCTGCTCCTTCACTAATGTTCTCTAACAAACCTGAGCTCTTCACACAGCAGCTGTTTTGAAGCTGAGATTGAAGCACACAGGTGGATTCTATTTACTAATTAGGTGACTTCTGAAGGCAGTTAGTATCAGAGTAAAGGGGCTGAATACACGTGCACATCACACTATTCACATTTTTATTTGTATAAAATCTTGAACACAGTATCATTTTCCTTTCACTTCACAATTGTGTTGTTCCATCACATTAAATCCCAATAAACTACGTTTAAGTTTGTGGTTGTAACGTGACAAACTGGAAAAGTTCCAGGGGTGTGAAAACTTTTGTGAGGCACAGTAATGAGTTGAACTTTCATCAGTTTGTTCATTCAACTCATTTCAAACGTCAGACAAACGTGTTCTGAAAGTTCAGGATCAGCTGATTCCACTGAAGTCCTGCGTGATGTTTCCTGCTGATGGTGTTGGAACTACCACAGTTAGTTTGAGTGGTTCAACAGCTAGATCATCCCTGCTGTGTGACAGTGTACAGTCGTTGTTGTCATGGTAACACAGATCTCTCTCATCTGCAGGTCAGTCCAGTAACCATGCCTACTGGGAGCAGCAGCACAAACAGCTGCTGCAGAGTCTGTCTCCCGGGCTGCTCGAGGAGTACGGCGAGGACTACGTGACCGAGACCAAGGAGCTGTTCCAGAGTCATGCGAGGCAGGCCAACCCCGACCTCAGCCCTGTCATTGACACCATCGTCCAGGCGCTGCTGTCGCCGCAGCCGCAGGTGCGCTACTTTGCCGGGCCCGGGGTGGGCCTCATGTACTTCATCAACAGCTACTGTCCCTTCAGCATCAGCCAGCGCTTCCTCCAGAAACTGTTTGTGAAGAAGAAGCTGATGCCACGTGCTCTGAGGAAGCAGTCGAGCTTTGACCTGAACCTCAGCCTCCACAACAATAACAACAACAACAACGAGGAGAAACTCAAAAAGCTGTGAGACAGTAGAAACATCCTGGTATTATCCTGCAGCGGTAGAGGACCACGTCTATAAACATGCTCATAGAGCAGAAACCTGTCGTTTTCTATGTTGTGTTTTTTTAACTGTTGAAGGGATCATAGTGATGCACCAAAATGGTTTCTGTTTGTTTCTGTGTTGTCTGACCCTGTGACACCCCCCAGTGGACGGCATGGACACACCTGGAGGTTGGCGGACAGGGTCTGGTACAGGTAGGGATTCAGCCACAGGTCAGTCAGAGAACACTTTCCTTATGTCAGCGAGATCAGCTGTACCGCACACACACCGAAACAGTCGCACCGACTTCACGTGCCTTCGTCACACAGATGAGATCATCGATGAACCAGCGGACAGAATCCAGCAGCTCGTTTTTAACACAAGCAAACAGTGTGCACATCAGTGGCTGCAGGAACACGACGCCGCTCAGTCACTTCTCACCCGGCATCTTCTCTGCTGAGTTACTGAGACACAGAGACATCGTCCAGTTTTATGTCAGACCCCAAAGAGCCGCAGTCAGCTGAAATGCGCTGACTCACCTCCGGCCACCGGCCACCGGCCGCCGGCTCCGGCCCGACCCCGGTGCTGCTTCTAAGCGGAGCTGACTTTCAGCCAAAATTCATGCACAAAATGAGCCGAATCTGGTGGTTGTATCAGGCCAGAGCCACAATCAGCCCGACTCCGCTGGATCCCTGAGACGGTTTCAAACAAAACCACAGTTTAAGTCAATTATCTCAGATCACTGATTCGGAAGCAGTGAACATTAAAGGTGTTACACAAACTGTGGGGTGTAGATGTTCACCAGCTCCACTGATGCTGCCGTTCTACTGGAGCGACATGATTTCTGTGTAAATGATAGAAACAACATGTTTCCTTCTGTTTCTGTGTCCGTCTGTTTAAGATAAGTGAGGAAAACGGTGGCTTTGCTTCTGATTGGTGCTATCGGATGATGTCCCTGTGTCCTCAGATCTCAGCAAAGTCAAATTATGACCAAAACAAAATCAGCGTTTTTTCAAAAAACAAAAACAAACAATGCCACTGTGAGAGAGAACAACCAGCGTCATTTACTTTTAAAAGAAGAGGTTTGATTGGCTCTTGCACTTAAACAAAAAGGGTCAGAGGTAGAAAACATGATGTAGAGATGTTTAGCATCTGTTACCATGGAGATCAATCAGATCAATCGATGAGTCACTTCAATGAGGATTAAGTTGAGATTAAAGATCTTCTGCTTGATCAGCAGCGTGGAGCGTTTTTGACTCTGCAGTAAAGATGGAGCTTATTTCTGTTTCTGACAATTTATAGATAATTTTGATCAGATGAAAAATGATGTGGTGCAGTGGTTAGCACTGATGCCTCAGAGAGCAGGCGCTTACCAGCCTCAGGTTCTCCGGCTTCCTCACACAGCCACAGAGCGTGAATGGCGGTTTATCTCTCAGCCTGTGACACCTGTCCAGGTGTACCTGCCTGTGGCTCAGTGTTGAAACGAGCTGCTGTGGTGACGCCTCCACCCATCACACATTTCTACATCTCTGAATGTGAGACATTTAGAGTCTGTGGACAACAGGGTCACACGTTCTGAGTCCAAGTGTTTGTTTCCTGCATCAGAGGAAGCAGAGACCGAATCCTTTCAAAATAAAAGTTTGACATGTCTTAGTTTTATACTTAAAGAACCAAATTATATTTACATTATTATTATTATTAGATTTTACCAGGCAGCAGGATGACACATACAGCACAGACATATTAATAATGCGTTTGCATGTTTTCATGTAACTTTAGGTACAATTATTTTGGAATAATAAAACAAACAAACAGAAAAGGTGAGAGAAACAAGTTCAGCAGTGAAGCCAGTTAGACAGTGAACTCCTGTCTGATAAGTCTCGTCCTTAAACTGATGAAAAATGTCTGATAAAACGTTGACTTACAGTCAGTGGACGGGATTAAGTCAGGATGCTGCTTAATGAGCAGTGTCAGGATGTGATATATAAATATTGTGTATGATGTCTTGGCTCCTGACGTGGTAACAGCTGTTTCTCCCTCAGACACTAAACATTTCTGTGTCTGGATGAAATCAAATCCATTTGTTCTGTTGCGAAACAAACACAGACCTGATGCTTTTCACTGAGTTTCTCTTCATTTTCAGGAAATTTCATGTTTCTTCATTTTGTTTTTTATGATTTAATCTATAAAATAAAGTATGTAGCGTTTTTTGTTTCTTTCTTTCAGCTGTGACAAATCCAACAAAATTCAAACCTCAACTTTACAACTTTTCCAAATGGACATATTTCCAGAGCAGGTGTATTTACTGTGGAGACACCACTGTGTCATTAGCTCATGTTCAGTGTGCGAGAGCTTCTGTGGAAACTCTCTGATCACGTTCACATCACCGTTTTGTTTGTTTGTTTGTTTTTCTGCCCACTTTCTGTTTTTGTTTTTGAATCAAACTATTTATGGCATCTTTTCTTTTCTTCACTTAAACTGTGAATTTTATATAAAAATGTAAAACAAAAAACACAAAAACGTGATGTAAATGTTCACTTGGTTCTTTGATAGAAATAAAGTCGACTTTTTCAGACTCTGCTTTCTCTGTTGTGTGTGGTGGGGGGTCAACAGCTCAACAGCCCCAACAACAGCCCTGGTCCCTCAGGGGCCCCAAAGCCCCATGTTTACTCTGCTTCTGTCTACATCATGTCATTCACTCTTCTCTCCGCCCTCCTCTGTCCTCCCTCCTCTCTCCCTCCCTGCCTCCCCCGCCCCACCCCTCCCCCCATCTCGTTGGTCCAGTTTCCATTTTCTGAGAACTCAGAGACGGCTGAGGGACGCTCATCATCATCAACATCCACCACAGAGGAAGACATGTGGGACAGAGACACAGAAGGCCTTTGTTGAAGCATCCACTACATGACGACGACCTTTGATCCAGTGTGTGTTTCATTTCCATCGGCAGGCCTCCTAATGCCTCCCCGTTCACCACAGAACAAACAGACCTGAGACTGAGATGAAGCCTGAAACAGAGACAGGGACTGAGACAGAGACTGTCAGACACAAAAACCCAGAAAACTCCTTCTTGCATTTACTTCACTTGTGTCTTTCACTTTGTTTCTGGTTTCCAGAAAATCGTCCTCCTCAGAAAACAGGTGTGTGTCCTCATGTGGTCTGTAGTGGACCTGGTCCAGCAGCAGTTGGGTCAGTGGGTTGAACTGTTGGCAGCGTCCTATGATAACCAGCAGCTTACTGGCAGCCAGAGGACAAACCCAGTGTGCAATGGGAGCGTGTGTGACCATTTACTCTGGCAGAACGGCAGCTGAGGAAATCCGGCTCCTTTCCATCAGGACCGAGGGAGGACGAGTCCAAATGTTCCCCCCGATCCGTGGTGTGCGGCAGCCTGGACCCCAGCAGCCGCTCTCAGCCAACTGATGGAAATAACTCACATTGTTCAAAGCTCTGTGGGATACCAGCTGGCTGCATCACAGAGTCACCGAGTTTAATTTTCACTCACACTCAACACGAAGCACACAAACCCCCACAGAGCCCTTTAATTTATTATCTGCCCCCCTCCCTTCCAACGATAACCCCCCCCTTTTTCTCTGCTCTCGCCTTATTTGACCTGTTTCTGCTCCTCAGATTTCCATCAGCGCTGAGCCTCAGGAAACAAACGGGCAGAAGAAATTTAAAGGTTTATGTGAAACTGCTGAACTCGACTCTGACTTAAAGGAACAGTCCAACATTTCTCACCGAGACCAAACTGTTTAACAGAGGACGATGGTCTCAGAAAGACACTGTTGGAGGAAATGATTCAGTCTCAGATGTCTCAGAGTCTCAGAGCGAGAGACCAGAGGGAAACTTTCTCTAAAACACATGTTGGAAGATGTTCAGCGCCTCCTACTCTCAGGGTTTGTCAATGCATAATGAAATCGTCTGAGCTCGTCTCCGCTCTGACTGAACTCACATCACCTGCTGCTGAGCTCATAGAAATATAAAGTACAGAAGAGATCATCATGCAGAGAGGACGTTCACCCGGTCGGACTCTGACCGAGCTTTAGTGTCCTGACAGGATCACAGTTTCCCAGAGAGAAACTAAAACGTGTTCATATAAAAAGAAATGCGTCCATACATGTCAAACCAGTTACTCTTAATGTTGTGGCTGAGTGATGTCTACACTGTGCAGGATGAATATGACTGTATGTGAGTGAGAGAATGATCGTGCAGCCGCCCGGATCTGGCTCAGCTCCTCGGCTCACATTACACTCCGTCGTAACTGTGCGGTACGACGTGTTCTTTCTGAAGGACGCTGAGGACAAACTCTGATTTACTTGCCATGAACTTTGATCTTTCCATTATTTCAGTGCTTGTCAGAGTAAAGCAGCATGTAGTCCAGCGGGAACATTATCTGCTGAACCTCTGAATTTTCTTCAGGGAGGAATCTGGATTTGATGTTCAGGGGCACGGTGACGCCGTTCAGAGGTGATGTTACTGTAACACAACTCTTCACACAGAGAACAACATTCAAAATCAATAAGCAATAAAAAGAAAGATTCAGCATTTCAGACAGAATAAAATGGAGATTTAAAAATGAGTTAAAAAGAAGTATAACATAGAGCAAAGACTCATGAGACCAGCGAAGCTGTGAGGGCGCAGTGAAAGGTTGGGAACCATGTGACCTGCCACCGCGTCACAGGGACTGATGACACTAACAGTAACGACAGATATCAAACAGGCTGCTGATCACACACTGACTCTAAATCTGTCTGAGCCTCAGCCACAGGAAGCTTCTCTAACTTTTAGTGTAATTATATTTCACGGCTGACGAACTGTCTGTGAAGGACCAGCAGCGACAGGCCGACACGAGCTGCTGTCAGTCATTTCAGTCCTGGGTTTGATTCCTCTGACAGTCCCGCCTCCTGCCACCAGAGGTCAGTGTAACACAACCAACAGGTACCTGAGCGAGCACAGGTGTGGTGTCCTGTGTCTGAGCTCCCTCTGCTTTCATGAAGCAACACGAAAATACAAACTCTCACAGACGACACAACCAAAGACGTTTTACCTTCAGTATCTGAAACAGCAGAGACAGATGGGGGGGGGAGCCCGGTTCACAGGGAGCTGTGTCTGCTGATCTGGGGTCAGACTCTGGCTCTCTGTAAAGAGCTTTGAGACCATTGTGATTGTGGAAGGAGCTGAATAAATAACACTGCACTGAACTGAAAAATCCCTCCATTCCATCTAAGTCACCTCACGATTCGATTACGATTCACAGTGCTACGATTCGATGAGTCTCCGATTATCGATGCATCTCCATTTATCTTTTTTTTCCCACAGAATGTTTCTTTTCTCACTCTGTAGTTACTTGTAAAATAATAATAATAATTTTTAAATTTCCATTCATTGAAGTAAAACACGTTTATCTCTTTTCTTTTCTAACTCCTCTGATAAAAGAAGAAATAAACATTAGCTCACACATGTAATGCCTGTCTCATTTATTGCTGTAGATTAAAAACAATAATAATAACACTAAAAATATACATTGTGTGGCTGTACTGACATGATTCTGATTTGATTACTTTATTATGAACATGTACATGAAAAAAATATCTGTTAAAAAAGAAAATAAAAAAACAGGGAAATACAAACAATATTTCCACTTCTATTACAACCTGATATCTTGATTTACATGTGCAGAAAGTAATCCTTTTAAATCTTACTGTATGTGCACGTCAGCCAGATTGTTTCTCATATGGATTTTGGACACTATATGGTCACTTCGCGTATTCTTACGTTTCCAGTCAACGGAGTGTTGACAGAATATACAACACATGACGCCAACCCCTCAGTACAGAGCCGTACGTGGCCGCTCAGCCATGCTTACATTGTTTTGAAGGGGGAGGGGCTTAGTCTGTGGAAGGGGCTTGTTGTGCCACCCAGATTTGCTTCCCTCCGTGCAGTTTTCCCCAGACACACGTTCCTCTTCCACACGGAAACAGCATTGCATTCAAATTATGTCAAATCCCGCGATATTCCGTGTTAAAAATAGATTCCGATTTAGTCGGCCGATTCCGCGATTCAGTGATCATGGAAATCATAGGGCCCTATAATATGTCCGGGGCACGCGCTACTTTTTTTTTTTCGTTCCGACCGCTGCACTTTCCTTCCGTTATTAAAAGAATCGATTTTTGAACATTTATGAATCGATTCTGAATCGTCAAGTGTCGCATCACGATTAATCTAAGAATCGGGCACACCCCTAGTGTCTTTGTGTGTGTCTGTGTGTGTCTGTGTCTGTCTGTGTGTGTGTGTGTGTGTGTGTGTGTATGTGTTAGCTTGCCTGTGATTGCTGCCTGCTGATTGTGTAAACAGGTGACACGCTCCTCAGCGTTTGTTGGGTTGATGTGTTGAGGACTTGGTAGTTTGTCTTGTTAAGCTCAGCCCACAGTTTTGATTCCAGAGAGAAGCCACTCACATTTCCTGTATGGCTTTATATAAACACAGAGAGCAGAGTAAAGTGGCTGCTATTAGATTAATGTGTAACTGAAGCTGAGAAACTGCAGGGTGACAATCCAGCAGACGGGAAAAGACATCGATCAGCCTGAAGTGACGGAAACGCAAGACGTTTGTTTGGGGACAAAAGCAGCACTGCAGCTCAGACATCAGACATCACCCATCAGCCTGCAGCCATCAGTCTGCAGCTCACCCATCAGTCTGCAGCCATCAGTCTGCAGCTCACCCATCAGTCTGCAGCCATCAGTCTGCAGCTCACCCATCAGTCTGCAGCTCACCCATCAGTCTGCAGCCATCAGTCTGCAGCTCACCCATCAGTCTGCAGCCATCAGTCTGCAGCTCACCCATCAGCCTGCAGCCATCAGTCTGCAGCTCACCCATCAGTCTGCAGCTCACCCATCAGTCTGCAGCTCAGCCATCAGTCTGCAGCCATCAGTCTGCAGCTCAGCCATCAGCCTGCAGCCATCAGTCTGCAGCTCAGCCATCAGGATGTACTGTACAGGATGAACTGTCCCTGGATACTGTGTGAGACTGAAGGAAACTTAAAATCTGCAGGATTCTGAATGAAGTTCTGCAGCTTCTTTTCTCTGATGAAGTGTTTTTCTGATTATGGATCTTCTTCAGTTTTGAATTGTTGCAGCTGGAGGCTAAAAGTTTAAAGTGGTTTCATTTCCTCCATGAACTGTGTGTTTTTATAAGACGGTCAGAGTAAAAACACTTTGTCGTTTTCCCTTCATCTCACAGTATCTTTGCCTCATCTTTGTCACCACAATATTTAACTACTGATCGATCTCCATCCTTTCCCCCACCAGCTGCCCTCTGTGGTGATAGCTCCGTCAGGTGCATGCAGCAGACAGCAGCCCGCCTGATCCGACAGATGAAGGCGGGAGTGCTGCGGCAGCAGGAACAGCGTCGTCACCACTGTTCCTGCTGACTGGCCGACTGTGGCTGGAATAATCAGGACGAACGTCCTGATGTTGTTCCAGTGCTGCAGCAACATGTCTCCACCTGAACTGAACAGCCTGAAACCTGAAGCAGCAGCTGTTTGTTCTGTATATCTGCATTCATCCACACCGCAGCCACACAGTGAACGCTGTCAGTGTGAAGTCCTTCAGTTCCATCATTCAGTCCAGCTTTGGAAAAAAACGCATCCTGATTTAGATCATGTACGTGAAGCTGCCACCGACGCTGCCTCACCTGACAGCACTCACAGAAGGTTAAAGGATATGAGAGCATTATTACTGCACAGCAGCGAGGATCAGCTGATGGAACATGTTTGTGTTTAATGTTTTGGCTCTGATGGATTTAGCTCACAGGGACAGGACACAGGACAGATGTCAGCACCTGAACCTGAATCAGTTTCTGTTGGTAAGAATTGTCGTGGAGCGCTGAGCAACGGAAAATTCTTTTATTTGATTCTAGTCAGAAAACGATTCATCTCAAATGAGTGAAAACTGTTTTCAAGTTTGTTGGAGGCAGGAAAAGTTTATCACAGCCAAACTTTACAGGTGAGATGACAGAGAGCCCTTCCATCCACTGAGCTACAGGTTACTATGATTGTCATTATGCACCAGAACCTTTGACTGTGCCAGACGTAGAAAGTGTCCACAGCTTTACAACATGTCAGGAAGAAAAATTGCATAGTTCTTCACTGTTTGCCCTTTGAAAATGTGCTTTTTAAAAAGAATCCAGTCAGTGGATCGAGACTTTCTGCAAAGCACTAAAGTCAGAAAAGCCCTGTTCCTCTGCAGCACTGTCCTCCCAGCGTCTCCAAATGTGTCTCCAAAGAGCAAAAATGTTCCAAGGAGACATCAGACTTGGTGCAGAGAAGCTCTCTTGGTATAAAATTAGCCCCGTCTTGGTTTATCGCTCGTTCTCATCCGCCTCCGAACATTCACAAGGAATTAAAGAGAAAGGTTTCATGCATTGTCTGTTCCCGATGTCCCTTTATGCAAGAATTGGCAAGAGTTGACTGTGCTCCTGTCAGTCCAGACGAGACTTTGGGTCCAGTTTCAGGTTTTGCTGGAGAGGAAGACTCTCCACAGGTGATAGAAAGGACAGGCACTGAGTCGAGGTGGGTCTGAGGTTCAGGTGGAGGTGTGGGAGGAGGTGGAGACCGGTTGGATGAGGAAAAGGCGTCAGTGAGACATCTCTCCTCTGCAGGATCTTGGCTGTGAAGGCAGAGTCTCATATTCGTATGTGGAAGTTACTGCAGACGAGAGACAACAGACAGAATGAGAACCACAGACAGCAGCCACACACAGGCCTGATGACTCAGCAGTAATTCATCCAACCACAGATTCACGTTACAGTCATGTTTTAATGTGAGCCACCAACAGTGTTGGGCAAGTTACTCTGTGAATATAATTCAACTACTGATTATTGATTATGCCTTTTAAAAGTAATCAAATTACCCTTACGATTACTTTATTTCAAAAGTAGTTACATTACTAGTTACAGTACTAGTTACTCGTTCCCACCCCAACCATTCAAAAACCGAAGAACCTCTTTAGTCAGCTCGTGAAAAACTTTATTGAGAAACGCGTTCTAAACAAAGTGAAGCCAGTGTTACACCCTGTGACACGGTGAGAGCAGAGCGGGTCCACGGCGGAAACACGCAGCATGTCCTCCACCATATAACCTGCGACGAGCTTATTCAGACTGTCTCCACTTACGTTGGTGCAGCTGCCGTGGCTCAGCTGGAGGACACCCACCGGAACTGGACTGGAAACGCGTCGCTCTCCGCGCGCGGTTCTTTCTCGCTGCCCGTTCGCGCGTCGGTAAAGTGGATGTGGAGTTTTTCTTCCCTCACTGAACTGACCACGCACCACACCGTCGCTGTCTCCTCTGCTGAACGCACACTTCCCGCTCTCCATGTTCAGTGTTTAGGTGTCAAAATGAGTCCCACTTAGATGACGTCACGTGTGCGACTAGCAGGCGACACCTTTGAAAGTCCAGGTGATCAAACACTGGAGCATATCGGGAACGATGTAACGTGTAGTTACCTGGGCTTGTAACTATAATCCAATTACTATTATGGAAATTATAACGCGTTAATTACTCCGTTACTGAAAAAGTAATCAGATTACTGTAACACGTTACAAGGCACACTAACACTGGCTGCCAACTGGTACTTAACACGCATGACAGCCAATCAGAATGCAGCACTGTGAGCACGGTTGGGAAGTAACTTAGTACTGAGTAACCTGTTACAGTTACAGTAATGTGATTACTATTCACCAACCACATTACAGAGGACTGACATCAGCTTTGTGTGTGTGTGTGTGTGTGGCAGACACAGGTACCTTCAGGAGTCACCTGTCTCTTCTGACTGTTTAACACAATGACAAATGCCCAACAACTCTGCTGCTGAACTAGATTGTGTTATACTGACAGGTGTTTCTATTATTTTGTCCACAGACAGTGTCCACAGAGGACATTTCTTACAGGACTGTCAGATTAGTATGAGGAGGGAGATCATGAGCTCAGTCTGAGTGAGTCTGTCAGCCTTCACACTCTAACACACTCTCATTACACTTTATCTAACCTGGTTGCCATAGCAACAAGCACCCAGGAGCTTCTCCAGCTAATCTGTGACCGGTGGTCCGGTGTGATAGACAGATTTATGACTGAAATCGCTGATGGGGTGAATCCCCCATCATCTTTTCTGCAGCCGTGTTCTTTCTGCTTGGTTTGGGCGGAGGAATGAAACTGCAGCGATGGATCGTCGGCAGTAAAACGAGTTGATCGAGCTGCACTGTTGATTTTGTGGGTTTTATCTATGAGTGCACAGCTTTACGCAGAGCAGAGCAAGATTCGGCTCGAGCTGCTGAACATGTGGTCAGCCCGTCCTCCCTGCTTCTCCCCTCGAGCTCTGGAAATTATCCGGAGGTTGAGATAAATGTGGAAAGAGAACTGAAGAGCTGACAGGGGAAATGAACACGGGGCTTTGAGTGACAGGACAAAACCTGATGTCACATGTTTGTGTCTCCACGGTCAGCTCAGGTGTTCGTCTTTTCTACAACCTTTAATCTGTCAGATGTCTGATTTGGCAGACCCTGTGGTTACTGATGAGAACTACAGGTCCAACTCTCCAACTCCAAACCATTCAACTGTCGACAGAGCTGGTGAAAACAATCTGCTGAGGGACAAGTTAAAAACGAGCATTGTACCTCAGGAAGTCTGGAGCCTTAGAGATCATGTTCTCGAAGTCGGCGAAGGAGAGTTTGTTGTCTCCGTCGAGGTCGGCCTCCTCGATGGCTTTGTCACAGACCAGAGTGACCTCCTCTGCAGTCAACTCTCCTTTGGTCAGCTTGTTCAGAGTCTTCTCCAGGTCCTCCTTACAGATGAAGTTGTCCCTGTTAAAGTCTGGACCAGAACCAGAACATCACACAGAAAAAAAGTGAGAAACATTTTACAGTGTCTGACAGATCTCAGAGAGACAAATCTATTACCATAGATCTTGAAGGCGTATATGGTCTTCAGCTCTCTGGGTGAAGTTTCACAGAGAGCAGAAAACAGGTCGACAAAATCGTTGAAGCTCAGGTTCCCCTGTCCGTCCTCTGAGAACGTCTCCACGATTCTGTCTCTGAAAGGGTTCTCCTGTCAGGACAAATGGACAAAACAGCTCCCTGAGCTTCTGGTCGAAGGTCGGAGCAGAGCAGCTCGCTCAGAACCAGCTCTTTCCCTGATCTTCACCGAGAGCTGCGAGAGTCTGAACAGAACCGTGAACAGAGCGGGTTCATCATGCTGGAGTTCTGAATGGAAACATGTTACGATCTGCTCTGCCTCACATTTCCTACAGATACATACAAACATCGTTTCTAAGAGACAGATTGGTCCTGGCCTGGCCTTAATCCCTGACCACTGCTGGTCAGACTGGTTGTACTGGTCAGTTCATCTACCTCGATAAAGGTGAGGACTTAACTAAGAGGTAACGTGGCTGATGTGTAAACATGAAAACTGAGAAGAAATAAACTGAAACAAGGACAATAAAATATTAAAATATGACTTGACCTTATGATCAAATGACTCATTCTTACTTCATTAGATCAACATCAGATCAACGTTAAACAGTGATATGTGTTTCTGCCCACCTCCTCAGTCTGAACCACCTCTATCTAAACATGGTGAGTTCGTCCCTCGGATACGAGCAGAGCAGAGCGTACCAACGGCAGGTGTGCCGGGCCTTCGTTGTCACGGTTACAGTAATAAACACACAGTCACAGATAAAACCAAATACATTGATTATTGGTTTGAAATGAACAGCAGTCTCCTGTGTGAAAATCCATCCACCCGTCCTTGTCCTAACATGGACTCACCTGACTCCTAACAATAAAACCTGACTATGGGTGTGTCACAGGAGGACTGAGCTCTCTACCTTCAGCTCAGGCATGGTGACGATGAGCGTCAGAGGGACTTTGATGTCGGGATTGTTGGTGTAGTCCAGTGGCACTAAATGTGGAGCCAGCTCACGATATCTGCCGTGTAACCTGCAACAGAGCAGAAGACACAGGATGACCACACTTCTGTTTGACCATGATGACAGTGTGGATCTGTGGCAGCAGCCAGCAGCCAGCAGTCAGCAGCCAGCAGGCAGCAGCCAGCAGGCAGCAGCCAGCAGTCAGCAGGCAGCAGCCAGCAGTCAGCAGTCAGCAGGCAGCAGCCAGCAGTCAGCAGGCAGCAGCAGGCAGCAGCAACTGCACAACTCTTCGTCCCTTCAATCTGAAGAGTCTCTGCTAAAGATGGATTCACAGTGACCACAGAGGACAGAGCCTCGGATCATGACTCAGACTGATGAAGTCTGATGTCTGCTTCTGTATCTATACGATGAGGTTTTCTGATTTATTCTCATGTGGACGTTGGGAGTGTATTGGTGGAGGTTGTTGTTTTGTTTTTTCTGTGCTCAGTAAGCCAGAAGCAGAAATGGTTGAATCAGATGCTCAGCCTCCTTCCTTCCAGCAGAGGGAGTTAACTCTGACCAGGTGACTCTGCTAATGAGGCCGTTTGGTGAGGATTTGTCTCAAAGGTGCTGATAACTCACCGCAGGATTTCTTTCCGAGTGAAGAAGGTGCAGTCCTGTAAACAAACAAACAGATAAACAGCTGATGATGGAGCTGGGTGTTGAGTCAGAGTGAGTCACAGAGCTGCTGAACCTCAGGGAGGATCTGCTTTCACACCATCAGTCAGCAGGACAGCAGCAGCATCACATCCAGCAGGATGCAGAGAGAGGCTGGAGCTCAGCCAATCAGCAACAGGAGAGACACCCTGCCCTGTCTGCTCTGCTCTGTGCTATTCTGCTCTATTTCAGTTTATTCTATCCAATTCTGTTTAATTCAGTTCTATTAAATTCAGCTCTATCTTCTATCTTCTATTCCACATCTCTCATCCCCATGAAATAAAAGCAGGACATCTGTGTTAAAGATGATGATGGGTGTGGATGTGTCACCTGAAAAGCCTCCAGCTGCTCCTCGGTGAAGGTTGTCTGCTTGTTGCCCATCCTGCTCGGCCGATTCTCCCATCACACAGATGCATCACACTGGAGCTAACTGTAGGTCTCAGATCTGCTTAAATCCGCTCAGGATGACATGTTCCGGTCCAGCAGCTGTTCTGCACACGGCCGAGACATCCACGGTCCTGATCCGGGTCTGACTCTCCTCCTGGCCGCCGCGGAGCTCGGAGCTGCAGAGGAAAAGGTGATTTTGACGCCTCAGCGATGAGGAGGCGGTGCGGGGAGCAGCCTGATGCCTTCAGGTGCTGCTCGTAAACACAGCTTTCAAGTGGGAGTTACATTCAAGTGTCTCTGGTTGGAAATGGGATGAGCAGATCATCACTGAGTCAGTGTCACTCCGCGGAACAAGAAGGCACCAGGAGGTCAGCGATGCAAATCTCTCAAATCATGTTAAAGATTTACAGAACTTATTTAGTTTGTTTGCTAAAAAACATCACAGCATTTTCCAGATTATTCCAGAAATTTCAAAACCCTTTAAAAATATTCATGGATTTTCCAAACCCTTCAAAAATATTCAAAAACCTTCAAATCTCCACCCCCCTGATTACCGAGGCTGCGCTGACGTCACCCTGTCGCAGATGACATCGTCCACTTCCGCTCTGCATCGAAGATCATCTATTATTTCAAAGACGAATCACTACAACGATCTTTCCATAAAAGTCAAACATTAACAGCCATTTTAACGTAAAATAAACAGCACAGAAAGTGGATGTACGACATGTTACAGGGGAACTCGAGCTTCAAACTGTCAGATTTCAAAAAAGATCATTTTCTCAAATCCTGATCTGAAGCAGGAGTTTGAGGTATTTATACTTCAGTTTTTCCTTTTCACTACTTTACCTGAACTAGCTACAGAGCTAAAACGCTGTTTACACATTAATACAGCAGCGATAGTAATGTAATAATATCAGAGTCAGAGTTCAGTACTTTTACTAATAGTTCCGTTCATCTTGTGCTCAGCGTGTGAGTCTGAGGATTCTGTCAGAGTGAGAGCTCTGTCACAGAGGATCTTTGTCCCGGAGTGCGGAATGGCAGGCAGCGTGTGGAGGTCAATGGTGAGAAAAAGATGCTTTATACACGGATTAAAGCCACTGACACCGCGTTTATCAGCTGCGAGCTGTGTGCTGTGTGTGAGCTGAAGTGTTAGCGTCACTCTGTCGATGTGTACTTGCTCTGAATGTGTTTTATTCGCTGCCGTTAGCAGGTTAGCAGGTTAGCAGGTTAGCAGGCTAGCCGCTCGTGCGTGTCCTTCAGCGTGCAGTCAGGGCGGATTTCAGAGCAGAATGCCGCGGCCGATTCTTCGGCTTTACCCTGGAACAGTCACGACTTCATCCATCACCACGAAACTTTAACTTGAACTCTGGCAGTGCCGCCGGTGGAGGCCTCGACTCTCAGCTGTCACGGTTTGACTGTAGGGACGCCCAAAACCGCGCTTAAAAATAAACAAATTTAAGGTTTCTTTGCATTTTGGGCAAAATTCATACCCTCCAGAAAACAAACGAAAAGCTCGTTACTCAACCGAGTTCCTTCTGCTAAGTTCAGCGATATTAAATCTACCATGCAGGCTTTCATAACAGTAAAATTTAAATTGATTTGAATGTGTTCTGTCATAAATTCACAAACGACACAAGACCAGGAAAAATCAGGTTCAGTTCAGTGCAGTACGGTACATGGGCACAAAAAGACAGAAAAGAAGGAAAATACATTAAAGTAAGAAATTAGAGCAGAACATGTAACATAAACAAGGTTTCTCACTTTAAACTGAAGCACAACAGATGAAGATAAGAAAAGTTCATAAAAGTTCACCAAAATATTGATAAACCTTCTGTTAATACTTTGTTGTTGTTAATGGGATTCAACCCTCTCTAACTAAATTAATATGATGAAACAGCTCGTCAGAGTCATAAAAAATAAAATGTTCATATGTTTTAGTGGAGATTTTAGATCAAAGCTCCTCAGAGAGGGTGTGTGTGTCCTGGTGTCTTTGGGTCCTTCACAGACCTCACTGCCAACTTCATGAGCATCTGGAACAGTAAAGCACATTGAAGTAAACGAAGCGTGAAACTGCAGACATTGGTGCTTGAAGCTGCTCGAGATCCTGTGACTGAGGAAACGTTCGTTTGAAAATCAGCTGTTCTGTGAACCATCGCCGGCCTCAGGTCGTTCGGTGATGTGACACTTTGGTTGTGTTTGACCGGTTTCCAGTCAGATTCACTGAGTGTGTGTGGTCGGTGTGGAGTGTGTGCGTTGCAGTGACCTTCATGTTGTGTCCTCCAGCTGTCCCAAGTGGTCAGAGGGGCGGTGAGGAGACCTGCTCTGTCCTCAGCTTTATTTTCCAGAGGGGTGAGTAGTTCAGGGTCCCCAACCCGACACCAGCACCTGCTGCAACACACTCACACACACACACACACACATAAAACAGGGCTCAGCATTTTCTCTGTCCACAGAAACTGTGAAACTACCTGATCACAAAAATCAATCAGTTAGTTTCAGCTATCAATTCATTAATTAGTCAGTGGAGAGAAAATCAGTTTTAATCAGGAGCAAAAATCAGAGTCATAAATACAAAACTTCCTGTGGTGTCACTTTTATCAGTGTCTCAGATTCATGCTTTTGTCAAACACACATTCATCAATGAATTGAAAATTATAAGACAAGTCCAACGTGCACGAGCTCGTAATTCATGTAAAGTTGAACATTTTGAAGAAATGCCTCAGGAATGAAACATGAACGGGTGAAAATGACAGAAAATTTATTTTATCAATCATCAATCAATCAGCATCAATCATTTTGTCCGTCCGTCCGTCTGTCCACAGATGCAGACGGTCACGCTGATCCCTGGTGACGGGATCGGACCAGAGATTTCCACTGCTGTCATGAAAATCTTTGAGGCTGCCAAGGTGAGTGAGTTCAGCCCAGCAGGAGTTTGTTCTCTGTTTACCTGGAGAAACACCTGGCTACCGTAGGGAGAATCGGCTGGTTTTGATTGTATCCGACAGGCTCCGATCAGATGGGAGGAGCGGAACGTGACGGCGATAAAAGGACCTGGCGGGAGATGGATGATCCCTCCCGATGCGAAAGAGTCCATGGACAGGAGCAAGATCGGACTCAAAGGTCTGTGGAGGGTGAGTGTGCATTGTTCAGAGTTTGTCTACGTGCGTCACTCATCAGTGGAATCTCTGTCCTGCAGGACCCCTGAAGACGCCCATTGCCGCAGGTCACCCGTCCATGAACCTGCTGCTCAGGAAGACCTTCGACCTCTACGCCAACGTGCGTCCCTGCGTCTCCATTGAGGGCTACAAGACTCCGTACACCGATGTCAATCTGGTCACCATCCGAGAGAACACGGAGGGCGAGTACAGTGGAATCGAACACGTGGTGAGTGGACCAGATGCAGGATGTACGCTGTGTGATGGGAGGTCAGACCCATTTAAATAAAATCACACAGCTGTTAAAGGGTCAGTTCACCCAGTTAAAACTAGCAGGAGAGTTAATGTAGTTAACTTTTATCACTCAGTAAATAACATGAACGACAGGATGCAGCTGATTTATCTCACTAACATTCAGCAGCTTCGTGAGTCTGTAGCAACGTTTGCTAACGGCAGTTTAGGAGGAAAGAGCAGAACTTTAACCACAGTTCATCTACATCTTCAGTCCGCTGACCGTTAGACTCAGGTCTGATGTTGTCACCGCATCCAACTCAGTGGGAGAATGAAGTGTGTTGCAGCTGTGAGCAGGTGTTACCTGTGTGCTGCAGCGATGACCTGCCCTCCTCACCTGTGCTCCTGTAGGTCAGCTAGTCGTTGCAGACAGGACGCTGTGCTCCTGTTCGTCTTCAGGGTAAGAATGAGGAAGCAGCTCAGTTGTACAAATCTCACCTGTTCGTCCTGCACAGTCCTGCGTGTGTGTCCCAGGTTCACACTGTCAACTCAGATCTGGACTCTTTAACCCCCTGAATCAGAATCCTGAGAGTCTGCTGTGATTAGCTTAGCTTAGCACAAAGAGACCAGTGTAACTGGTGTAAGAGTCATCGACATGTTTGGTAAATGAACGAAATCCTGACCAAAAGCATCGGCACAGATCTTTCAGCTGACAGGAGACGTCCCAGTGTCTGTGTGCGGACTCCCTCTCACCCTTAGCCATAATCAACCTTTGTCCATTTTCCTCCTGTTGGGGTTTTGTGTCTCTGTCTCTCTGCACCTCACTCACCTTCTCATGGAAAAATCGTCATTGACCTGCTGGTAAAAAAAAAACGAGTCTTATTTTTCCTTAGATTTGATAAAAAAAAAATTTTTTAAATGTTGTTCCGTTGGTTGTGTGTTGTTGTTGTTTTGTTGTTGTACCGCATGAGAGCAAGATAAAACTGAGTCAAATTCCTTGTTTGTATGTACAAACTTTGTATGTACTAACTTGGCCAATAAATCTGATTCTGATAAAAGCAGAGAAATTCTACATCTGATCTGTGAGCAGCTCAGACACCTGTGTTCTCCACACGTTCTCAGGTGTGTGTGTGAGTCAGGTGGTCTGACTGTGATTAGTTAGACACCAAGACTGTGGATCCAGTCAAGCAGAATATAACTCACACCAGCACATCTGCACCTGAACAGGTGTCGTATCATCTGTAAATCCAGATGTTTGCTCCTGGAACAGCAGCAGCTGTCACAGCCAGTACTCCTTTAAATCTCCGAAGGCTTAGTGAGAGAGCAGCAGCGAACAGGTGTGTGTGTGTGTGTGTGTGTGTGTGTGAACTCTCCCTGTGGACACTGCAAACTGCATCATGTTTTCTGCCGATCAGGACGTTATCATCAGTCAGTGTCCCGGTCCTGATCCCGGTCCGTGATCTGAATCCATCATCTCCCGGCTCTGAAACTGTCCTGTCTCCTGTTGTTGTAGATCGTGGACGGTGTGGTTCAGAGCATCAAACTGATCACGGAGAACGCCAGCCGACGCATCGCCGAGTACGCCTTTGAATACGCCAGAAACAACCAAAGAAACAGCGTGACGGCTGTCCACAAAGCCAACATCATGTGGGTACCACAGCAGTCGGTCATACGGACGCAGTGAGGGACAGGGACAGACGTGTGAAGACGTCCTGACGAGTTTGGTTCAGATTTCTGAGCAAACTGAAGAGTTAATGTGACTCGTCCTAAAAATCTGTTTAACAGTTACAACAGTGCAGCTGCTACTGCACACACACACACACACACACACACACACACACACAGGAGTCAGCAGGCAGGTGGATCCACAGCTTCCTGTGTGATTGATCCTCTGATGGTTAAACCAAAGCTAACACTGTGATCAATGATCTGATGATTGATGGTCATCTGGATTCTGTTTTCCTGTCTCTGTCTCTGTCTCTGTCCAGGCGAATGTCCGATGGTCTGTTTCTGAGAAAGTGTCGTGAGGTTGCAGAGAACTACAAAGACATCAAGTTCACTGAGATGTACCTGGACACTGTGTGTCTCAATGTAAGTTCACTGTGAGACCTCAGCAGTCCACTGAGACACTCAGGACTGTCTTTGTAGAGACTCTTCATCTCAGTCTGGAGTTTACAGATGATCAGTGTTCAGAGTTTGTTCCGTTTTCACGTTGACAGCTGAACCTTTTCTGTCTGACCTTCGTGTCCCGGTGTTCTGGTCTTTCAGATGGTTCAGGATCCGACCCAGTTTGACGTCCTGGTCATGCCCAACCTGTACGGAGACATTCTGAGGTTGGTTTTTGTCCCTGCAGCGGCAGTGTTACCTGTGAGGCCAGCAGAGGGCGTGTGGGGTAAATGTGACATGGTGATGCTTTGTGTTTCAGCGACCTGTGTGCCGGTCTGATCGGAGGACTCGGGGTCACTCCCAGCGGGAACATCGGAGCAAACGGAGTCGCCATATTTGAATCGGTTTGTTTTTCACGATTTTTTAAGATTTAAAGCCGACGGGTCGTCACTTTGTCACACCTGCGTTTAAGCTTCTGAATGCTTGTGATGGAGGGACAGCAGCAGGTCGCTGAGTGTGACAGACGCTGTCTCATCATTAGTTTGGACAAACAACGTGAGACTGTTTGACGTGATCGATCTAAACGATCAGTTATCCGGTTCCGGTTTCCGGTTCTTCCAGTGCCTCGTTTCCCAAACGGAGAAACAACATTGGTCAGTGGAGGACGTGTGTCTCTCTGTAGACACGGAGCTCAGGTGGAACTCAGAGGGAGTTGAAGCTGTGACCAAATCTGAACAGACCACTTTGAAAACTAAACTTCGAGTGTGTGTCTGTGTGTGTTTGTCCCGCAGGTCCACGGCACCGCCCCCGACATCGCGGGCTTGGACCTGGCAAACCCCACCGCCCTGCTGCTCAGCGCCGTCATGATGCTGCGTCACATGGGTCTCCACGAACACGGCAACAAGATCCAGACGGCTTGTTTCGACACCATCAGAGACAAGAAGGTGAGACAGGGACACTCGGAGGGCTCAGGAATCTCAGGGAGAGACAGACACCGAGCTGGAGTGATCGTCAGCGGTTCACGCTCTGACCGAGCAGGTGGAAACTGGACGCGGCCGGTACGAGGGCCTCGCCGCCTCAGAGTCTCCGGCTCATTTAAAGTTCACCTGTAACGGCGAAGTGGTCCAGGACTAAGGTGGACAGTGGACACCGTGAGTTACTGAGACAGGGCAGAGAATGATATCAGGCCACAGGTGAGACCTCAGAGGAAGTTCACCTGGACAGAGACAGGTACCGAGATGTTCTGTCTTATTGGTTTCTGTATCTGTCCAGGCCTGAAGACAGGACGACGTCTTTCTGAAGCAGGTTCGTCTTACAGGATGAGAAATCACGTGCTGACGTCTGAGAGTGTTTTCAGTGTTTAGCGAGTCTCCGAGTGAAATTAATTCATGACCAGTGAAACCAATTCACAGTGTCTCTGACGTCTTCACAGCATCTCTGACGTCTTCACAGCGTCTGTGATGTGTTCAATGCAGAAATGAACCAGAGAGAAAATGTGTCAAACAGCTGAGATGGACAATGATCTGAGAAACTGTCTCTTCGACGGGGGGGCTGAGACTTTAGGACTGAGAGTCCGGAGACACTGGTTCATCAGACCTCAGTGATGAGGACAGATCTGAACAACAGGAATTTGTAAATAAGAGAAAATTCTCTTGAATGAGCTGAATCTGCAGACGAGCAGGTCTTCATTAGACCGGGTGTCTCTGGACTGTCCACAGAGAAAACCTGGATCTGGAGCAGACCTGTCACTCACGTGTCCGTCTCTGTAAAGGGTTAGGGTTAGACTCTGAGCTGTACTGTACGTATCAATCAGTGATTGATTGATTGATACTTTGCACAGTTACATACTGAGACATCACAGTGTGTCTCTGTCTCACTGTTCACAGCTGTTACACAGTCTGCACATCTGTCTCGATGACAGAAGACAAACTTTGCTGAGACCATAGAAACAGTGCTGTTGCTGTTGTTGTTGTTGTGAAACTGATGAGGTGTGTTTGTGTCTCAGGTGCTGACGAAGGACCTGGGAGGAAACTCCAAGTGCTCAGAGTTCACAGCTGAGATCTGCCGTCGGATCCAGGATCTGGGCTGAAGCTTTAGTGACGGAGCTGCTGTGGGAGCCGGGTCTCCGCCCACCTGACCCTCCTCCATCACAGATCCCCGCCTCCCCCAGTCTCCCCCAGCCTCTGTTTTTTCTTTCACCTGTGTTTACCTGTGTTTGACGTCTTTGCTGTAATGAGATGAGATGATGTGGAGGGGGCGGGGCTTCTGTGGCAGCTACCTGTCAGTCACACAATGAAACATTCTCAGAAAACATACGCACAACTTTAACATGACCACGTTAGTATGAAATCATTTCAGAGTTTCTTACAGAGAATTTCATATGAACATGAATGATGACACACGTGTGGATGACGTCGCTCTGCCTGTTGTGATCCAGCGTAACCGTGACTGAAATGTCCTCTTATTTATTGTTTCTACTTCCTGTTACTGTCTCCTGCTGCTCTTTAGTTGAGCTTTATATAAAGGAGGACGGAGACGTTTGCTCTGCTCTCTGCTGTCTCTAGCCACAAACACAGATGTGCAGCTTCTCTGGATTCTTCCAGATCTTCATCTTCATCATCCATTAAAAAGGGCTTTTTGAAAAGATGAACTGTGATGGTGAAATGAATCTCCTGTGTCAGGTGCACGTCATTCTTCAGGCTCATGCATCATTCACCTGTGCAGGGGAGTCATGTTGTCCTCTAGGGGACGGGAGGACGTGAATGTCCCTCTCACTTAAAGTGTTACAGGTTGAATTTCTTCCTGAAGTCTCTCAACTCTGTGTCCTGCCTGTTCAGCCTGTGAGGGACAGAGGACAGAGTCTGAGCTCCCTCAGTTCTGACTGTCGGCTCAGCGCTGCCCTCTGCAGGAGCAGCAGCGTCAGACCTTTGCACCCTGGGTTTTAGTTGCAGGTTCCATGGTTCCACACTGGCTGCCCTTGTTTAACAGTGAGAGCTGTTCAAAGCCTGTGGAGGGTTAGGTAACATCTGCGAGAAGGATCCAGAACACGATGATGAAACAGCTGAACGACAGAGACGAGAACAGAGACAGAGGTTCAGACAGAGAGTCCAGAGTCCCCCCAACACAGACACACACTCCCGGACGGGGACGTCACATGACCACGCCCCCTGTCTCCTGGGCGCACCAAGCTTTCAGAACGCAGGCCGGAAGCACCGCGGACTCACCTTCAAAGTAAAAGCTCACGATTTCGTCAAACTCACGGGGACACCATCGTCACAGACTGGACACGGCAGGTTTATCAGAAGGCAGCACACTAACCCTCACACCTAACCCTAAACCCTGGCCCCTACATCAGAAACTGCATGGAGGAGGATTTACAGCAGCAGCACCGACCAGACTGGACAGATTCCAACACATTATATTTATGCATTAACCGCGTTTTACAGCAAAGTGTTATTCCTGCTGCTCGTGTTTCTAAACATACGTTAATATAAAACAGCATCATCATCTTCAGTTTATACTCTTGACATGGTGGAACGTACAACAAGCTAAATGTGAAGTGTATAGGTACGAAGTCTATAAGTTACTCATCATATAAAATAATAAATATCTTCTGTGATGGTCATCACAGAGAAAAATATCCACAGCAAACAACCAAAGGCTGAACATCAGCTGATGAATGTCCATGTATTTGAATGAAAAGCAACATACTGGAATGAATGAATGAATATGTATGTTTCAGGCACAGTGACGCGGGAAAGACCACAAAAATGAATTTTTCAAATTAAAATAGGCGGGTCGTTTAATTGTGAAAAGTCCTCCCCGGATGTGTGTGAACTCCGGTTAGCTTGAAGCTGAACCGTTTCCTGCCCCTGTTGGTCCTGTTTCTGTAGAAACCAGTACGGAACCAGTGCTTCCAGTTAAGCCAGTAAGCCCAGCAGAGTGTCGGCGGGTCGCGGAGAGCGTGAGGAGGCGGGAGGTTCCGTTAAATTACCGGAATAAACGGCGGGAAATGGCGAAGACGTACGACTATCTGTTCAAACTGCTGCTAATCGGAGACAGCGGTGTCGGTAAAACCTGCCTCCTGTTCCGGTTCAGCGAGGACGCGTTCAACACCACCTTCATCTCCACCATCGGTGAGTCCGCGGCTCACGGCCACCGGGCGAGGTGTGTGTGTGTGTGTCTTTTTATTGGGGGGCCTCACGGATAACGGCTGTTACCGGGAAAGTGAAAGCGTTCGAGGAGGAGGGGGAGCTACGGTCCAGATGTTCCATCTGTAACTGGGAGTCTGTGACCTTTGACCCCATGGATCAGACTGTGGCTGCTGTCAGAGGGCGGCCACCTCTGACTGTGGTTGTTGTGTTGTTGCGATGTGTATTGTTGTATTTTGTTGTGTCAGTTGTGTAGCAGCTCTGGTGAGGACTGTCCAAACTGTCCTCCCTCTGATCCTGGTCCTCATAAAGACAGACATACAGGTATACACACACGCTCTGCGTGTTTCCCGTGCGTCACGGCGAGGAGCGTCGCTCTTCTGTCATTCTGGTGGAAACAGGAAGTGGGAACTCTTCTTCTGTCTGCAGTGACACAGTGCTGCCCTGTGTGTGTGTGTGGGTGGGGGTGGGGGGGTTTGACGGTCTGCAGGTTCAGGTTGGCAGTGAGGGTCCTCGCGTGTGCGGAAGGACGAGCGCGTGGTGGAGTTTTCGAATCCGGTTCAAAGAGAAACTGAAGTGAGCAGAGACAGGAAACGCTCAGGTTTCCACACTCAGCTGCTGAAATTCAGCTGAGTGTGTAGATCTGTGATCAATGAGGCCTCTGATCATAGATCTGTGATCAATGGACCAGTTTCACATGCAGCTCATCAGTTCATCTCACTGTCATTCATTCGTTATTGATGAGCAGCTTTTTAAAAGCTGGGTCCTTCAGTGGGACAGCAGAGCAGTGGGACAGCAGAGCTGTGAGACAGCAGAGCAGGAAACAGAGCGGATGTTGTTGTCCTGACATCACTTCCTGTCAGACCTCTTCTCCATTCAGTCTCTTACTCAGCGTTTCTCTCGTCCTTCCTGAGAGATGAAGTAAATCAGCTCTGTTACAGCTCAGAGACGAATAAGGTCAAGATGATTGACAGCCCTGAATTTGAACTGATTTTTACTATTATTGTTATTAATATTATTTAACATGAATATTTTAATAAAACGCCAGAGGTGAATTAAACAAACACAGACCTCGGACACAGTCATTGGCTCCTTCACTAACCCTTGGACATGTGAAAACTCATTTTTGACATGTGTGAAACCTGTTCCCTATGTTCCCTGTGTTCCCTGTGTTCCTCGTTCCCTGTGTTCCCTGTGACCTGTGTTCCCTGTGTTCCTCGTTCCCTGTGTTTCCTGTGTTCCCTGTGACCTGTGTTACCTGTGTTCCCTGTGTTCCCTGTATTCCCTGTGTTACCTGTGTTCCCTGTGTTCCTCGTTCCCTGTGTTTCCTATGTTCCCTGTGACCTGTGTTCCCTGTGTTCCTCGTTTCCTGTGTTTCCTATGTTCCCTGTGACCTGTGTTCCCTGTGTTCCTCGTTTCCTGTGTTCCCTGTGACTTGTGTTACCTGTGTTCCCTGTATTCCCTGTGTTCCTCGTTCCCTGTGTTTCCTATGTTCCTCGTTCCCTGTGACCTGTTACCTGTGTTCCCTGTGACCTGTTACCTGTGTTACCTGTGTTCCCTGTGACCTGTGTTACCTGTGTTCCCTGTGTTCCCTGTATTCCCTGTGTTCCCTGTGTTCCTCGTTCCCTGTGTTTCCTATGTTCCCTGTGACCTGTGTTCCCTGTGTTCCTCGTTTCCTGTGTTCCCTGTATTCCCTGTGTTCCTTGTTCCCTGTGTTTCCTATGTTCCTCGTTCCCTGTGTTCCCTGTGACCTGTTACCTGTGTTCCCTGTGACCTGTTACCTGTGTTACCTATGTTCCCTGTGACCTGTGTTCCCTGTGTTCCTCGTTTCCTGTGTTCCCTGTATTCCCTGTGTTCCTCGTTCCCTGTGTTTCCTATGTTCCTCGTTCCCTGTGTTCCCTGTGACCTGTGTTACCTGTGTTCCCTGTGTTCCCTGTATTCCCTGTGTTACCTGTGTTCCCTGTGTTCCTCGTTCCCTGTGTTTCCTATGTTCCCTGTGACCTGTGTTCCCTGTGTTCCTCGTTTCCTGTGTTCCCTGTGACTTGTGTTACCTGTGTTCCCTGTATTCCCTGTGTTCCTCGTTCCCTGTGTTTCCTATGTTCCTCGTTCCCTGTGACCTGTTACCTGTGTTCCCTGTGACCTGTTACCTGTGTTACCTGTGTTCCCTGTGACCTGTGTTACCTGTGTTCCCTGTGTTCCCTGTGTTCCCTGTATTCCCTGTGTTCCCTGTGTTCCTCGTTCCCTGTGTTTCCTATGTTCCCTGTGTGACCTGTGTTCCCTGTGTTCCCTGTGTTCCTCTTCCTGTGTTCCCTGTATTCCCTGTGTTCCTTGTTCCCTGTGTTTCCTATGTTCCTCGTTCCCTGTGTTCCCTGTGACCTGTTACCTGTGTTCCCTGTGACCTGTTACCTGTGTTACCTATGTTCCCTGTGACCTGTGTTCCCTGTGTTCCTCGTTTCCTGTGTTCCCTGTATTCCCTGTGTTCCTCGTTCCCTGTGTTTCCTATGTTCCTCGTTCCCTGTGTTCCCTGTGACCTGTTACCTGTGTTCCCTGTGACCTGTTACCTGTGTTCCCTGTGACCTGTGTTACCTGTGTTACCTGTGTTCCCTGTATTCCCTGTGTTCCCTGTGTTCCTCGTTCCCTGTGTTTCCTATGTTCCCTGTGACCTGTGTTCCCTGTGTTCCTCGTTTCCTGTGTTCCCTGTATTCCCTGTGTTCCTTGTTCCCTGTGTTTCCTATGTTCCTCGTTCCCTGTGTTCCCTGTGACCTGTTACCTGTGTTCCCTGTGACCTGTTACCTGTGTTCCCTGTGACCTGTGTTACCTGTGTTACCTGTGTTCCCTGTGTTCCCTGTATTCCCTGTGTTCCCTGTGTTCCTCGTTCCCTGTGTTTCCTATGTTCCCTGTGACCTGTGTTCCCTGTGTTCCTCGTTTCCTGTGTTCCCTGTATTCCCTGTGTTCCTTGTTCCCTGTGTTTCCTATGTTCCTCGTTCCCTGTGTTCCCTGTGACCTGTTACCTGTGTTCCCTGTGACCTGTGTTCCCTGTATTCCCTGTGACCTGTGTTCCCTGTGTGAGGGTAGGTGGAGACGTTCAGACTCTCGGTTGTGACCTGGCAGACACGGGTTAGTGAGGACAGACTGATGTCGGTGTAGACAGTTTGTCTCATTTCTCCAGTCTCTGCTGGTTTTCCCCCAGTCCCAGCTTCTGGTCTGGATGAATGTTAATTGAGCTCCCACAATCCTCTGCTGCTGTGGTCAGACAGAGGATGCACTGTCACCGGACTGCCAGGGGTCTCGTGAGAGTCAGCTGACCTCTGAGTGTGTGTGTGTTGTGAACATGTGAAAGTGTCCATTTACTCCCCTTGTATGACGAGTGTGTGAGTGTTGTGGATTTGTCAGACTGATGTAAAGACACACACTGTACGAACACAGTAACACAACAACACAGCATCACAGAGTGAAAGCAGTGAGTCCGTCCTCAGCGACGCTCCACGGATCAGAGAATGCGCTGAGGATCACCTGTGACTGCGTCCATGTCTGATATTGATCAGGTGCGTGAGATCAGATCGTCAGTGTTAATGAGGTGTTGTGAACCCATTCCCAGCGCTCCCAGCATTCCCAGCACCGCTGCTTCTCTGGACGTTCGGTCGACAGTGATGTGTTTGAAGATGGTCCCTGATGTTTTTTCACCACCATCAGACTTTAAGGTTCCAGTTCACATCAGATCACATGAGCCCAGCTGTTCACCTCTGTTTAAATGTGTTGCTCAAGGACACTGTGGCAGGTAGTGCTGCAGTTCAGGGAATCAAACCGACATCCAGCTGAAGGAGGAGGGACCAGAGGGGGCGGTGTGAGGAGGGAGGGGCCTCAGCTCAGCTCAGAGCAGGAAAGGCTGGAGGAAACAGAGTTTTTCACAGGAAGTGAAGTTTGGTCACATTTGTTAGTTAAAAATATCTTTGACTTCCTTTTTAACCAGCACACACACACACACACACACACACACACACACACCCTGTGAGCTGATAGACTGTAACTCACAGAGCAGGGAAACACATCTCACACATAGCGGGTGGGTGTGGCGGCTGGGTGGAGTTGACCGTGTGAGACTGGTTAATGTCAAACACCTGAAGACCCGAACTGTGACATCAGGAAGCCGCAGGAAGTCAACGTGTCGGATAAAGCGAGCTGAGTGCGATCATCGCGTTTCCTCTCATCTGTTTGTTTCTTCTCTTTCAGGAATCGACTTTAAAATCAGGACGATCGAACTCGACGGCAAGAAAATCAAACTTCAGATCTGGTGAGTTCGGAGCGTCGGCGAAGCCTCGGCAGTGACGGAGCAGTCGGCCAAACATCTGTGGATGTTGTAGGTCGGAGTTAGCGTAGCATTGAGTTAGTGTAGCACAGAGAATGAACACCAGTAGTTTGAATAATGTCGTTTACTTGTGCAGAGTAAATGACTGATGATCTTCAGACGCTTCAAACACGTATGGACTGTGCGAGCTGTGAATATTCAGTTTCTGCGAAGAGAAAGGGGCGGAGCGTCGCTCCGGCAGCTCTGCGTCTGTTCCCTCGTCCTTTGCTTCGTTGAATCACAACTCGCCAGCGTTCGGCTGCTTCGACAGAGGAGACGTGTTGTTTTCATGTTCTTTGATCAGTGCGCAGTGAAATGATGCAGCAGCAGAGGAATTGATGCTGATTGGCTACAGCGACTGTGAGGACAGGGTCAGAGGTCAATGTTGTGTGTGTGTGTGTGTGTGTCACACACACTCTGGAGTCTAATTTGTTGAAGAACAACATAAATGAGACGGATGTTGATGCAGAATCTGCTTCCTGTTCCTGCAGGGACACGGCGGGACAGGAGCGGTTCAGGACCATCACAACAGCCTATTACAGAGGAGCCATGGTAAGGCACACCCCCTCCTGATTACCTCTCTGTTATTGGACAGAGGCCTTGTCAGTCATGCAGACAGGCTCTGTTCAGTGTGGGAAACATTCCAGGTGTGATGCTGATCAGTGAACATCAAAGATGATTGATCATCAAATTAAAAAAAAAACTTGAAATGATCAAAGTCGTTTTGTTCCAAAATGAAATCAGTGATTTTAAACTCAGCCTGAGCTCCGTCGCAGCGAGCGACAGAAACGTTTTTCTACTGAAGCCAAACTTCTTACATTTAATTATTAGATTTGGTCCCAACATCTGGCTTCATCTGTCAGAGCTGTTAGTGACGTCAGACTCCTGATCCTGATCTGCAGCGTTGACCCCGAGACACTCGACTTTTTAATGATTCTCACTGATCAAAGCTGCAGAAAAGATCAAAGCTAAAACTGTAACCACGGTGAAATCTCACGATCAGCCTCAGGTCTTCACCGAGCGTCTCCTGTAACAGGTCTGAGACGTCTCTGAGCCTCCGCCGCTGAAAATAGTCCCCGGCAGATTCACTGTTTCCTCCTGTCTGATGAAAACTACAGTGAGCAGCTGTTTGATTAAATCACTGAGACTTTTAAGAGGAAACTGAAGGTTTGTGTTTGTTTTAAAGACGGACTGCTGGGCTCAGAGCTCAGAGGTCAGAACTCAGAGGTCAGAGCTCAAAGGTCAGAGCTCAGAGGTCAGAACTCAGAGGTCAGAGCTCAAAGGTCAGAACTCAGAGCTCAAAGGTCAGAACTCAGAGGTCTGAGGTCAGAGGTCAGAACTCAGAGGTCAGAGCTCAGAGGTCAGAGCTCAGAGGTCAGAACTCAGAGGTCAGAGCTCAAAGGTCAGAACTCAGAGGTCTGAGGTCAGAGGTCAGAACTCAGAGGTCAGAGCTCAAAGGTCAGAGCTCAGAGGTCTGAGGTCAGAGCTCAGAGGTCAGAACTCAGAGGTCAGAGGTCAGAACTTAGAGGTCAGAGCTCAAAGGTCAGAACTCAGAGGTCAGAACTCAGAGGTCAGAGCTCAGAGGTCAGAACTCAGAGGTCAGAACTCAGAGGTCAGAGCTCAGAGGTCAGAACTCAGAGGTCACAGCTCAAAGGTCAGAGGTCAGAACTCAGAGGTCAGAGCTCAAAGGTCAGAACTCAGAGCTCAGAGGTCTGAGGTCAGAGCTCAGAGGTCAGAGCTCAAAGGTCAGAGCTCAGAGGTCAGAACTCAGAGGTCACAGCTCAGAGGTCAGAACTTAGAGGTCAGAGCTCAAAGGTCACAGCTCAAAGGTCAGAGGTCAGAACTCAGAGGTCAGAGCTCAAAGGTCAGAACTCAGAGGTCTGAGGTCAGAGCTCAGAGGTCAGAACTCAGAGGTCAGAACTCAGAGGTCACAGCTCAAAGGTCAGAGGTCAGAACTCAGAGGTCAGAGCTCAAAGGTCAGAACTCAGAGGTCTGAGGTCAGAGCTCAGAGGTCAGAGCTCAAAGGTCAGAGCTCAGAGGTCAGAACTCAGAGGTCAGAGCTCAGAGGTCAGAACTTAGAGGTCAGAGCTCAAAGGTCAGAGGTCAGACTGAGACTGACTCACTGTGGGTTTGAGTCTGGATGTGAGATTTGATGACAAGAAGAAAGTCTAGAAAACACCAGTCACTAACACACACACACACATACTACGATGTGTGTGTGTGTGTGTTATGAAGGATCAGCTTATGTCACTTCCTGTCCTGTGTGTTTCAGGGTATCATGCTGGTCTATGACATCACCAATGAGAAGTCCTTCGACAACATCAGGAACTGGATCCGAAACATCGAGGAGGTACGAGACGCTCGGACCATCACGTCCTGACATGGCTGGGGCAGCAGGAGCAGTTCACACCTGAATCTGTTAGTCCACCTTAAGTGTCAACATGACACCTGTGACCAGTGGTCAGCTGGATCCGATCAGCTGGTCCCTGGCTGTGGTTCTGGTCTCACCTGTGACAGCCTGGCTCTGTGCCTCACACAGTCCGACACGTCTGTATCAGGTTCAGAAACACGGTGACGCCTGAAATCTCAGCTTTTCTTTTGTCTGTGAAGAGAAAGGAAGTGACTCCTCCTCCTCACCTGTGTCTGAGTGTGTGGAGGGAAAACAGGACGCTGTCCTACAGGAAGTAGTTGAGATTGTCCTCAGAGTCAAAATAATGGTCTGAGCGGTCTGTAAACTGTTGGTGACGCTGCCTGTAAACGTCTCCTGATGATGTAACAGAAACAATTCATTTTGAAACAGCAATGACCAATGAGCAAGCTGCAACGCTCGGCCGACCAATGGTGTGACAGGGACAGACGTCTGTGCTGACTCCGCCTCTGTGGTTCAGTCAGACCTGAAGCTGGACCATAACTCTGTGTGTGTGTGTGTGTGTGTGTGTTTTTCAGCATGCGTCCTCAGACGTGGAGAGGATGATTCTGGGAAACAAATGCGACATGAACGACAAGAGACAAGTGTCCAAGGAGCGAGGAGAGAAGGTTTGATGAGGCTGATGTGCCACAGACACACATCACACACATTACACACAACAACCACGACAACAACAACAACAACAGATAAAACCCTGCTCAGTAACAAGCAGCTGTTTGTGGATGTCTGTGATTTTGTGATTCAGGTTTTAAATTCACTGGATGAAACAAAGCAAATGTTAGAGTTTCAGGTTGTTTGATGAGCAGCTGATCGAACAGCTGATCCATCACCGCGTCACTGTGTCAGTGATCAATGTTAATCAGATCCAAACACTTTTCTTCTGTTTGTTAAATATAATAATTTCTCAGAAAATGATTTAAATCAGAAAATATCGGATCAAACCACCAAGGCGAGTTTGTCAGTTTCCTGTCAGTGTCGTGTCTGACTCGGTCTCGTCTCGTTCAGTTGGCCATAGATTACGGGATCAAGTTTCTGGAAACCAGCGCGAAGTCCAGCATCAACGTGGAGGAGGTGAGTCGTGATTCCTCAGAGCTCAGCACAGAAAACTTTCCCACAGTGACGCCGATCTGTGTGTTTTTCTTTCACAGGCCTTTTTCACACTTGGCAGAGACATCATGATGAGACTCAACAGAAAAATGGTGAGTTTGTCAAAGAACCGTCGAGCACCTGCAGCATCGACTCACCTTTCTGATGTTTTATGGATCAAACGAATATTTGAGCCGATCACCGTCAAGTTGATCAATAATCAGAATCTGTGCCTGAGCTGTTTTCAGTCTCTGCATCACATTTATGTTTTTATGTTTCTGTGACTGTAAAAGTAAAAAGCTGCTGCTCAAGACTCAGATGTTCGCTTCCATTCATTTGTTCCTTGAGTTTTATTTTGAAGTGAAGGACACACCTGCCGCTCACCTGACGTACCTGCTGATCCTCATTCATCTGATTGGCTCATGTTCTTACCTGTGATGAACTGTTTCTTCTTCTTCTTCCTCCAGAACGACAACAACCCATCAGGTGGAGGTGGTCCGGTGAAAATCACAGAGTCTCGCTCTAAAAAGAGCTTCTTCAGGTGTACGCTGCTGTAGGCGGAGCTTCCGCTCAGAGATAACATGTCGATGTAATCTGCTCTCACTCCGCCCGAACCGCCTCTTCACCTCCTGCACGCCGCCTCCTTCGCCCGCTTCGGTTCTTACTCTGCTGTCGGCTCGGTGGACGAAGAGTCGGAGTCTTTACTCTGTGAACGTCTCAAAGAACAAAAGTGAAAGTGATAATGATGAAGAGATGAAGAGCAGAATCTGGAGTCGTCTCGCTCTGTTTGCCGACGTCCTCGTCCTCGTGTCGTCGTCTGCACTCATAAAAATTCAAACGTTAAAGGAGCAACGTGTCGGATTCGAAGGGAAAATTGATTCAGTTATTGATCCTAAATCAACAGTTAATCAGGTGATCAATTCAGAAATCTCAATCAAATAGATGAAATTTGTTTAAATGACATGTGACAGCATCTCTGACCTCTGGCTTTCAAAGGTCAAAGATCAGAGGTCAATTCAGTCACGAAGCTGTAAACGTTACAGCTTCGTGACTCAGAGAGTCAAGAATCAAAAACCAATAAAACAAAGGCTGATTGATTGATCCAATCAGTGAAACTTTTATTTTTATTTCATTATTTAAAAGAAAAATTATATATTCATTTATCAAACACTGAAATTTGCTCTTTGGTACAAAGTTGTATCATGAAGATAAAAGTCCAAACAGATCTGACTCAGATTCATCGTCCTGCTGCTCAGGCCTTTAATCAAGAATCTGAGGAAACGTCTGTGACAGTGAACGTGAACGTTCGTCAGCACAGATCGAAGGTTCAGACTCGAACGGTCCACGTTCCTGTGTCCGAGTCCGGAATCAGGAGCCGCTCAGGTTCAGACCGGATTTTCTCTGGAGTCTGAAAAACACGCTTTTACGCTTCTGTGAGTTTTTGTGTTTCGTCTCGTTTCTTTAAAACTTTTTACTTTTTTTTTTCAACATTAGATTTAATGAAGAAAATCAAACGTATGAAGAGTTCGTCTGCAGCTGCTCGGCACAGACTCACGACTGATTCTGAACTTTTATTATCAGAAATCAATAACTGATTATTTTAATAATTATTAGTTCATAAAATTAGTTAATTACCAGAATGAATGAGTGACTGAGTGAGTTCTAACCCTGAGGCACAGAAATAGAATTTTATTTCATTTAAATTCAAATGTAATGAATCAGTTACTATCAGCTTATTGATTAAGTGATGACTGCGTTTAAACCTGAATCCTGTCAGAACCCAAGGTGTTCACAGGTGAGCAGGATGAAAACTGGAGACAGAGACAAGTTTCTCTGAGTGAGTCCCGAATTCACATCAGACCTGGACGTCAGCAGGGACGTGGTCTGTCCAACACGTGAGAACGTTTCCTCCGTCGGAACAAACGTTCTTCAGTACGTGAGCAGCTGCAGAGGAAGAACAGGGTCAACATGTGGCATCGTTTACAGACGCACTGCAGCAGTATTATTATTATTATTATTATTACTACTATGAAGGTGCTTTAACAAACTCAACTTTAGGTCACAGAAATCAATCAACCTGATCAATTCTGACAGGAAAAACAATTGATCTTTCAGTTTATATCTTTGTCTTTCATTAACATGTCGTCAGTGTTTCTGCCTCCTGACGGATCCATCAATGGATCCATTGATGGATCAGGACACGTTGGCAGCTGCTTTTCTCCTCTTGATGTTTGACACAGAATGTTTCTAAGATCATTGATTTGTCAAAGACTCTTGAACATGTGATGAAGCAGCGAAGTTACGATCATCAGCTGATCGATATCAGTGAAGCCGTGATCATTGGCCTCTTTCTTATTTCACTGATTCTTTTCCGTTTTGTTGTCAAACTTTGTTTCTGTCTGGTTTGTAAATTCTGTGGAAACTTTTATAGATCTCTTTTTTCAGCACTTTGTAACGTTGCTAAAACATTTCTATGCAAAAATATAATTTTGTTTTGTTTTTGTTACGGAGTTTTTTTTTCTGAAGTCTGATGTTTGACATAAAACTTGATTTCCAATCAACATGGTTCATTTTCTGTTCAGCGGGTTTCAAATATAGAGAATAAAGATTCTGCTGATTAACACACGTCAGAAGTTTTTCCATCAGACGTAAACAGAGAGATGTTTGTGTTTATCAGCAGAATCAGACACAGACTGACAGGAAACGCTGGACAAGCAGGAAAATAAAAGTCAATGAAAACAGATGAAGGATTTCATGTGGAGCTGGATGTTTACATGATTTTTTTTCTGCTGTGAGTCTGATGGATGGAGATGTTTAATCGAAGCTGATTTTCATGAGAAAAACTTTCTGTGGAAAAATCTCGTTTCACATTTTCAGACGTGATTTGTTGGATCACGGAGAATGATCTGAACGGACAGAGGCTCTTATTGTGAAATGAAATCAGAGAATGTTTCTGATGATCGGGTTGATCAGTTTTCATGGGGAAGGGCTTGCTCTGATCATTGTAATGCTGCAGTGATCTTTGACCTCTCCTCCTTAAGCCTCCACCTCAGTTTTCCATTTCCTGCTCCGTGATGTCTGGAGCGTCACTGCAGCTGATCAATCAATAAAATACTTTTTCTATCAAATGTGTCAACTTTGTTTTTTCTCCAAACTTGTTTTATTTAGACTGGATTTACTTTGCTGGTTATTGGGTTTGTGTTGATTTGTCAGATTGGGAACCTCAGGTGATGCACAGGCAGGTGTAGGATCAGTATGTACCTGTGAAGAGTCAGGTATGTGTTGTTTGTTTGTGTGTGAGATGCCAAAAATGTTCCCCCAGAAAGTGTTTAGGAGCACGTTTCAGAGCCTTAGGAGTGGTTTGGACCCCACTTTTTGTGGTACTTTTTGTCAAACTGAAGATGGTGTTTAGGGTTGTTGAGTGTACAGGGCCTAAGTGTGAGATGCCAAAAATGTTCCCCCAGAAAGTGTTTAGGAGCACGTTTCAGAGCCTTAGGAGTGGTTTGGACCCCCCTTTTTGTGGTACTTTTTGTCAAACTGAAGATGGTGTTTAGGGTTGTTGAGTGTACAGGGCTTGGAGTTTTAAGCATTTTGAGGCCGTTCTGAAAAATGACTTTTTTTGGCCGATTTTGATGCCTTACTATACTATGACCATTTTTATGACATTTCGAGGCCCAAAAAAGAAAGAGTTTTTTTGGCCGATTTTGACGCCTTACTATACTATGACCACTTTTATGACATTTTGAGGCCAAGAAAAAATTTGACTTTTTTTGGCCGATTTTGACACCTTACTATACTATGACCATTTTTATGACATTTTGAGAACAAGAAAAAAAGTGACTTTTTTTGGCCGATTTTGACGCCTTACTATATACTATGACCATTTTTATGACATTTTGAAGCCCAAAAAAGAAAGAGTTTTTTTTGGCCGATTTTGACGCCTTACTATACTGTGACCATTTTTATGACATTTTGAGGATGTGACACTTTTCACCGATCCTCAGGGAGCAAGATAGAGACATGAGACCTTGTCCTACCCCCCCATTTGTGTGTACCCCGAGTCCA